>VWZE01011561.1:547748-584198 GCA_013396675.1 Eubucco bourcierii
CCGCCGCCAAAGCCCCCGCTCGCCCCGGTCGGGGCTGTCCTGCCACCGCCTGCGCGGCCCCGCGGCCCCGGCGGCGCGGCGAGGAGGAGCGGAGCTGCGCCCAGCCGAGCTCCGGCGGCGAGGCGCCCACGCCCGGGCGCTCCGGACCAGTGGCAGCTCCCGTGGGTGCCTCCTCTCCGCCTTTACGGGTTGGGCCCGGCCGCAGGGGCGGCCCGGGGGCCCTGCTGGCGGCAGAGGGCCATGGCGGCGGGAGGCACGCTGCTGCTCAACCTCAGCGCGGCGCCGGGGGGCCGCGGGCACGGCGCTCCCAGCCGGGTAGGTGCGGTGGTAGGTAGGGGGAGGAGGCCCTTCGGGTCCGGCTCTTGTAGCTGTCGCTCTGCGAGGACCGAGGGGCAGCTGCGGGCCGGAGTTGAGGCTCTTGCCCTGACCGGACCTGGGGAGGGAGCCGGCGGCTGCGAGGTCGTCTGGGGGAGCCGAGGTCAGCGAGGCAGGGGAGGAGACAGCGTCTGAAAAGTTGCTAAATGCATTTTTGGGCTTTTTTTAACCCGAACAGGGGTCGGTGACGGTCCCGGGGGCTGGTGGCCGGCCGGGGGCTGGGCCTGACAACTTGGGGTGGTGCTATGGAGGGAGGTGGTTTCGGGGAGTGGGTGGGAAGCGGCAGGTAGGAGCTGTTGGGGTCCCTGTGGGGGAGTGGTCAGAGCCGTGCTGGGGTCCCTGCGGGGAGTGGGGGGTCAGAGCCGTGCTGGGGTTGCTCCGCTCGCATTCCGTGCGGTGCTGCTTTGGCTGCCGGCGCTGCGGGTAGCGCTCAGCAGGCCTCCGTCTGGCTCAGAGGAGCTTTGAAATGCTGCTAGGGAGGGAGGTCTGACACCTGACAGCGAACTTCTGATGCTGGGAGCCGCTGGAGTGAGGGCTTTACGCTTAGAAGTTGGAGGAAAGGAGACCAGAAGTGGTTTACGTTGACGTTTTTAATTTGAATGTGATTGTTACAGTGATGTTTTGGGGTTTTTTTTGGGGGGGGTGGGGGGTGGGGTCGTGGTTGTTTTTTAAAATCGTACCCAAAATATTGTGCAAAAGAAGGTGAGAGTTGAGTACTTGCCAGGATTTACCCTTTCTATAGCAGATACTCTGAGGTAAGGCATCATCATTTTTCTGGTGGTGTTTGTGGAAGGAGGATGGTGGCCAAAAAATGTAATGGAATAAGCAAAAAAAAAAAAAAAATAGAGCTTGGAAACAACTTAGTTCCTAGAAGGACAAAGAAAAGAATTGAAAGGAATCGTTGAGGAAGTGCTGGGGGACACTGAAGAGCTTTGGGTACCAAGGGAAGGTAATTTTCTTTCTTGCTGTCTTGGTGGGGTATGGGGAGAGCAAAAGACTTTCTCAAGGTGCTTGGAAGATCAGCAAAAATAAAGCAATTGCTGTAGAAGAAGAAAGAGTGAACTCAGGAGTGCTGAAAGTTGGCAACAGCAGAAGTCAGAGTGAGGTAGGGGCCTGCCCACCTGCCCTCAGTAAGAAGGAAGGCTCCAGGGATGGCTTTAAGGTAATCAGGAAAGCTTTGCAGAGCTTTGGAAAGAGATTTTTTTTTTTTTATTTTTTGAGCCATGTTTTGCTTGGGTAATGGAGAGGCTGGATGGAATCCTGCAGAGGTGAGCTTTGGATTTCTCTTTGCTTTTCAGTAGTGTTGAGGGGCACAGTGATGGATCTGTTGGAGCAGGAACTATCTAGCTGCAGAAATTGAGCTTCATTTCTTTAGCCACAACAGGGATTCCCAAACCAAAGGAGCTGCAGTTTGTGTTCAGTGTGTGATAACTTGTTGTTAATTCTCAGTCACTCGTGAGCTTCTTGCTCTCTGCTTTGTTTATTAATATTAAAGCAGTCTAAAGGTGTGAAAAGAAAGCTCCAGTCACCACCTGGGAACCCAGCTCTGAAACGTAAATGTAAGCCATCAAAAAACACCTTCAAGAAACCTGCTGCAGAAGCTGACATCAAGGAGAAGGGAAATGCATCACAAAAACCTCTTCCCAAGAAGCAGTTGGCTGACAACAGAAAGGCAAGCCAGAAAAGCAAACCTTTCATTAAGACCTCCAGCCTGTTCAGAAACAACCCTGAGATCCCAGCAATGCACAGGTATTTTAGGCAGATGGGAGGGAAAAATTCCCTTTTTCAATGATTTGGGGTTCAGTGTCTTGAATTCTTGCTCTTGCTTGGGCAGAGCAGTTGCTGAGTGCCTGTGGTTTCATTGCTGTTTCTGTAGAACACTGCTGTGTGATTTTTGACCTGCTCTGTTTGCTTTGTGTCCCCTGACTCAGGAAAGCAGTGCAGCAGGTGCAAGAAAAGGTCTTCACTACAGATTCTTTCAGCCAGCTGGAGCTCCATCCACACCTGGTGAGTGGCAGCAAGGCTGTGTGCATTGAAACGTGGGAGTCTGGGTGGGGAGCAGGTTGGAGAGCTGAGGGATGCCCTTTTATTGATCACAGAATCATAGAACCAATCAGGCTGGAAAAGACCTCTAAGATCATACAGTCCAACTTATCTCCTAACACCTTCTAATAATTAACCCATGGCACTAAGTGCCTCATCCAGCCTTCTCCAGGGATGGGGACTCCACCACCAACCTGGGCAGCCCATTCCAATGCCAATTAGTCTTTTCATGAAGAACTTCCTAACCTCCAGCCTAAACCTGTCCTGGCACAGGTTGAAGCTGTGTCCCCCTTGTTCTGTCCCTGGGTGCCTGGCAGAAGAGACCAACCCCACCTGGCCACAACCTCCTTGATGGTGACTTGGGCAGGCTTGCCAGTCTTTTGGCTGATGTTGTTGCAGTTTCTTAGCTCAGTGTTCTGGCCAGAGCCCTCACTTGTCCCCAGACACACAGTTCCAGCAGTGTGTTCACTTTTGGGTGTTGTAATACCAAAAAAACCAACCCAGCAAACCCACAGAAAACTATGTGGGAATGCAACAGTTTACCAGACCTGCTGTTCTGTAATGTAGCAGCAGTGTTGTCATTTTGATTAATAAAAGTGCTGATTAATCACAGAGTAATAACTAAGAAGTATTCTGAGGACATGAGAGGTTTTACATCTCATTGCCCTGGACCAGTAATGTCCAATAAAGATCATTCTCCTGCTTTTTGCTCTTGTACTACAGCAAGTAATCAAATATTTTTACAACCAAACCTGTTTCCTTTTTGGTCTCTCTGCAGATCTCCACAATAAACACTGTCCTGAAGATAAACAGCATGACCAGGTATGCAAATTCATACAGAAACTTTGCACTTGTTACTCCTTAAATCAAATAATTTTGATTATTTCCTGATGTCTAATTGGTTTTTGAAGGCCATGCTACCTGTTAAGCTGTCCCATTTGCCTTAGGGTTTGTTGCTTGCTAGTTTTGGGGAGAGAAATAACTTGCAAGTTACTTGTCACAGCTGGAGATGAAGCCTTGGAGTCCTGCCTCTTAGTTTGGTACTTGAGTGATTAAGCTCACCTCTTTTTAAGTAGATCACATGTGGTGGCTTGCCTTAGAAATCTCTGCTGCTGCTGTAGCTGCACAGCAGAGGTGGGAGTGTGGAATTTGGGGGAAATAATCATAAGACCTTAGGATTCTGTCCTGTGCTGCTTTCATATTCCCTAACCTGTTTTGTTTGTCATTCAGTGTTCAGAAGCAAACAATCCCTGTGCTCCTGCAAGGCAAGGATGCTCTGGTGAAATCTCAGACTGGTTCAGGTCAGTGTTTAATTATGAGTCTGCTCCCTAGGGAATGCTTGACTGGATCCCAAATACAGATCCAAAACCTCCTGTTGCCACTACAGCTCAGTGACATGCTGGGAAGCCTGGTGTTGGGGCTGCTGTGGCACAGACAGATGCTGTGGGAGCTCCTGCCATGGCACAGTGGGGGGACTGCAGGTTGATGTGCAGCTGCCACCCATCACAGAACCACACCAAGAAAGCATCAAATTGGAAGGGACCCTCAGAGGTCAGCTTGCCCTTGCTTACTGCAGGGGGGTTGGACATCTCCAACCAGATCAGGCAGCTCAGGGACCCATCAGGCTGGACCTTGGATGTCTCCAGGAATGGGGCACTACACCTTAGGGCAACCTGTTCCAGTGTTTCACCACTCTCATTGTGAAGAGCTTCCTCCTGTTGTCTAAGGATTATCACCAATGGACCTGTCCCAATGCTCCTGCATGCAGGAGGCCAGCAGAGCTAAGCAGCACATGTTCTTCCCACACTAACTGTGTGCTTGCTCCACAGGAAGCTGTCTGGATGCCTCAGTTCTTGGGTGGGGAGTTTTGTTTGTGGAGATCTTAATGGATACCACCACCTCTTGGTTTTATTTAACCCTTTGATCAGCTCCCTGTCAATCTTCTGTTCTGGAAACTTCTTGCTTAATTTTTTTTCTAGTCTTTTCCCTCAGTTGAAGAATGGCAGGATGAATGGTGCTGAGTTTACTGAGGTGAGACACTGGAACAGGTTGCCCAAGGAGGTTGTGACTGCTCCCTCCCTGGAGGTGTTCAAGGCCAGGTTGGATAAGGCCTTGAGTGGCCTGTACTAGTGGGAGGTGTCCCTGCCTATGGCAGGGGGTTGGAACTGGATGATCTTTGAGGTCCCTTCCAACCTTACCATTCTGTGATTCTAAAGTGCTGCAATTGCCACCTTTTTGCACCAAAAAAACCTACCAAAAGTCTTCTTTTTCTGTCTTTAAAAGGTAAAACTCTTGCCTATGGAATTCCACTTGTGCAGTCTTTGCAAGGAATGGAATCCAAAATACAGGTGGGTACAGCAGAGTTAAATATATTTGCTTTGATATTTGTAAACATAAAATGCATCTCTTGTCTTACAGTCATCAATGTTTCTTCATACAGAGGTCAAGGAATCTCTTTTCCCCTCATTTGTACTGTTGAGATACAGAGGATACAGGAGCAGTGTTCCACGTTCCCCACTGCCTCCTGTAGTAGGCTAGGTTGGAAATAGGCTGAATTGTCAAGTTTGGAGAGGGTAACAGAGCAGAAGAGGCAATGGTACACTGAGAGCAAAGGTTCCTACTGTATCTTTAGCCCTACTGAGTTTCTAACCTTGGGTGTGGGTGAGATGTGATAATTTCTCCCAGTTTCGCTCATCTGGTTGAGCAGAAAATGCTGCTGCAGCTGAACCTTCTCTTGTGTTTTATGGAAGGAGATCATCCTGACTTTGCTGACAGATTGAAGTTGTTTCCAAACCTCCCTGGATTGTTCCTTTCTGCAGCTGCTGCCTACAGCTTGTTGCTGTACATCAAATGTTTTACAGCTTCAAGTCCAAGAGTGAAACAATGAGTGTGGAGCGGGATGTTGGGTCTGGCTGGGAGCAGCCTTCTGAGCAGAAGGCAGTTGGTAGTTGAAAGGCTCTGTTGTTGTTTTAAAAGCTGAGAGGGGCAAATACCCCAAACTATTGTGTCCAAACTTGTGCCAAAACCCTTCAGAATTCCCTCTGCTGGCTGATGGTTAGATGTGGAAGTGCTTTGTTGATGGTTGTTCTTAGTGGACCTCTTGTCCTCTCCTCCTGCAGCGCAGTGATGGGCCTTATGCACTGGTACTGGTTCCAACAAGAGAGGTAGGTGACCTTTGCTGTGTCATTGGCTCAATCTGAGTGGGCTTGGGTTTTGTGTGTGCCTCTGGGCACCCTGAGTGGGGCTGGGTTTTGTGTGTGCCTCTGGGCACCCTGAGTGGGGCTGGGTTTTGTGTGTGCCTCTGGGCACCCTGAGTGGGGCTGGGTTTTGTCTGTGCCTCTGGGCACCCTGAGTGGGGCTGGGTTTTGTCTGTGCCTCTGGGCACCCTGAGTGGGGCTGGGGTTTGTCTGTGCCTCTGGGCAGCCTGAGTGGGGCTGGGTTTTGTGTGTGCCTCTGGGCACCCTGAGTGGGGTCGAGGTTTGTCTGTGCCTCTGGGCAGCCTGAGTGGGGCTGGGTTTTGTGTGTGCCTCTGGGCACCCTGAGTGGGGCTGGGTTTTGTGTGTGCCTCTGGGCACCCTGAGTGGGGCTGGGTTTTGTCTGTGCCTCTGGGCACCCTGAGTGGGGCTGGGTTTTGTGTGTGCCTCTGGGCACCCTGAGTGGGGCTGGGGTTTGTCTGTGCCTCTGGGCACCCTGAGTGGGGCTGGGGTTTGTCTGTGCCTCTGGGCACCCTGAGTGGGGCTGGGGTTTTCTGAATTTCACTGTGTAGATGTGCATCCATCAAGGACTGCCTTAGGGATTGCCTGTCCCTTTGCTCAGGCTTTGCCCTCACAGGGTGTTTGCTCTCCAGCTACACGCTGTCATTTTTGTTCAGTGCCATACCAAAGTAGCAAAGAAGGAATCTCTTTGAGTTTTCCTCATGCACCTGAAAAGAATTGTGCAAACTGGAGAACCAATCCAGCACAGTGCTGAGAGGCAAGAGAGGCTTGCCCAGCTCACACAGGGGGAACTAAGTGAAATCAGCTTTGCAAATGTGTAGGCTTATACAAATGTTTCCATTTTAAAGCCTTTTTTTTCCCCCTCAAATCCATAAGTGAATGCTGCAGATGAGCCTTGCAAGAGTTGGCTCCTCTGCTGAACTGTCTTCCATTTGATTTATATTATTTGCAGTTGCAAAGGCAATTTCAGAGGAGGGTAGCAGCCTTTCTTTTTTGTGTGTGTCTGTCAAATGATAATAACTTCCCTGTGGAGAATTGATTGCAGGTACCTAGTTTGGGGCACAATATTTTATGCAACCTGTAGTGCAATAGCTCAGCTCAGCTCTCTGAAAGGAGAAAAGCTCTGAAGCTGTTTAAATTTTTACAGCAGCAAACTTCCTGCCTCTCTGGGCTGCTGTGTGAATACTAAGTGTAGGAAACTGGAAACTTCTTTAAAGGGCTGCCATAGAGAGTACTCATGATGATCATTTCTAATTACAGTTGGTATTGCTTTGTATTGAAGGCAAAGCTCTTTCCTGAGAGCTCAGCAAACAGTAGTATGTGGCATTTACAGAGCATTTAGCACAGTTTTGCTCCCAGCACTAAGCTCTGCTCCCTTACTCCATGTCTGAGCCAGGGTGACACTCTTGCCTTTCTCTTCATTGCCACAGCAGAAATGGTTGTCAGGCAGCACATGAAACCCAACAGCTAAGTGCTTCCTACTGAGCAGACATGAGGAGGGCAAGCTTTGTGCATCCCATCCCTCTTCTGCTGACTGGAAAATGGAGAGGTAGAAAGATCCAGTGGTAAGGTCACTGTGTAGGGAGGTAAAGTGGTTTGCCACTGACTACCAGAAGATGACTGACTCTGGGTTAGTGGTTTTTTCTTCCAGCAATGGTGACATTTTCCCTTCTTCTCTTCCACTGGAGTAGAATCTGAAGTGGCTTCAGCTTGTTTTCTCCCTGGGGCACTCTCAGAAGCCAGGCTGTTGTCCTTAGAGCTGGCTTGTGGTGCAGAGCCAACAGAGAGGGGTTTGAGCAGATCCAAAGGTAACAGAAGGATTGTGTGAGAGAATAAGATAAGCAGCAGCTTCTCTATATGTCCTTAATTCCTTTTTTAGAATTCTGATTACACACAAGTAGATTTTTGAGCCAAAGGGGTTTGGAGCCCATCTCTGTACTTCAGGCACTTTGTCAGAGCTCATTTTCTTTTGTTGATTTCCATAGCTTGCACTCCAGAGTTTTGACATAGTGCAGAAACTACTGAAGGTAAGAATTCAATCAATGCTATTCTCTTTTTATTCCTTCAGCCTCTTGCTGGAAGGTGCTAAGCAAATTCAACTGGATGTTTGGGGGTTGGGTTGGATGACCTTTAAAGGGCCCTTCACATCCTAAAGCATTTTGTGATTCTATGTTTAAGGAAATCCAGCAAAGTGCATGGTCCTTAAAGATAAATCTGTCTTTAAGTGCATGATTGCCCTGGGGCATGGTTTAAACTACCACCTGGAGTAATGAAGTGATCAATTATGGCACTTGAGTTGGACATGTTTTCATAACCAAGCATAGGTGACACTCACAGGGCTGTGTTTTGAGAGGTGCCTGCCTTTTGTTTTGCTCTGAGAATGGAAACTCTCCCAGTGACAAGTTCTGTTTGACTGAAACTAATACTGGACAGATGGGTTTCAGCTTGGTGAACTGCTCTGCCAATTGAATGGCTGGAGAAATTAGAAGGCTTTTAAAATTATTAAATGATAGTGCTTCCCTTTTAATTGAGGCAGAGTATCTTACCACCTGGCTAGAAGGTATCCAAGTGCTTCATCTGATCTGTATTCCCACTCCCTCCTCTCTTGTTTGTTTGGTGTGGGTTGTTTGTTTTTTTTTTCCTTGAAATAAGGCACTTTTCAAGTTTTTTCTTTTTTGGTGTTGGAATTGCCAATTGTGTCATAGAGTAATGGAATAACTCAGGTTGGATGGGACCTCAGAGGTCATCTACTCCAGCCACCCTGCCATGGGCAGGAACACCTCTCAGCAAGACCTCATCAAAACTGGCCTTGAATACCCCCAGGCAGGCCACAGCCTCCCTGGGCTGCCTGTGCCAGACTCTCACCACCCTCACACTCAACAGCTTCTTCCTCAGCTCCACTCTAACCCTGCTCTGCCTCAGCTTCAAACCATTCCCCCTTGTTCTCTTTCATGAAAAATCTCTCTGCAGCCTTTCTGTAGGATCCCTTCAGGTACTGGCAGGCAGCTCTAAGGTCCCACTGGAGTCTTCTCCTCTCCAGGCCAAATAACCCCAACTCCTTCAGCCTGTCTTCAATTTCTCCTTGCTATTGTAAGACACTGGAGCAGGTTGCATTGTATGCTACATATAACCAACTGCACTGTGAACTCTCATAGTGACCCAAAGCAGAAGATCTGAGCAATCTGGTCTGCCCATGGCAGGGGCTTGGAACTAGATGATCTTTAAGGTCCCTTCCCACCCAAACCATTCTGTGATTGTGGTCTGACCAGCCTTTGGAAGGCCTGGATGAGTGAAGGGTGTGACTTGATGATGTAATTAGGGAGAAAAAGGCTTTTTGACCTGCTTTTGATGCAGTTACTCTGTTCCAACCACATAGGTGATATTGCCTGGATCTTTCTTGGATATCCTCCTTCTTCTGAAGCATAGAAAAAAAAACTTTTTGTAGAAACTCTTTTGTTGGAGCATTTCTGGCAAGCAGTGACCTGTGCAGGCTTAAGCCTGTTTGCCTGTCACAGGTTTGTGCAGTCACTACAAGCTGTGCTCTGCTTCTGTCCTGCGTTTCCACTCGAGCGAGGCAATGACAGCTCTGTGCTTTATCTGCCCTGCCAATATTGGGTTCATTCAAGGGTTGGATCTCATTAGAGTGGCAAAAACTCCTGCCAGTATCAATGAGACAATGGCCTCAGTCATGGTGGCTGTGTTGCTCTTAGGTCTGGTGTGTAAATACAAACTTCATAGATGTGTGTTTTTCCTTTAGCTTTCCCTTGGCCCCAGGAAGGTGCAGCTTTCCAGGCAAGATGAAGAGAGAGCCTTGTAGCTTGTCTTTGAACATTTAGGCTACATGGGGAGGAAGGAGAAGAAATCTTTTTGTGTGATTGGAAGTGGTGCACAAAATGATTGCATTTCTCTCCTCCTAGGTGATGTGGGAAGCAAGTTAGATGGCTGGAACTAAAGGTGCCATTGATATGTAGCCCTGGGTGAGAGAGTGCATGCAGACAGTGTCTGTTAGATCAGGTGCACACTGCTGTCAGCCCCAGTCCTTTCTCTTTTTGGCAAGGAACATCATTTCTTTTTGGTTTTTTTGGTTCAAGCTCTGTCTCTTTATTAAGAGGAATCTCTCTTGGTCTTGGTTTTCCTTTCTCTAGCCATTTACCTGGATTGTGCCTGGAGTGCTAATGGGGGGAGAAAAGAGAAAATCAGAAAAAGCCAGGTAGGAAATCAGCTCTGAATTGTATCTTGGATTCTTCTGCTCTCAGGTGGGGTTTATCTGCTTCTCTCTTGGAGTGCTTCTCTTACTGGGAGAGAGGATTGTGAGTTTGGTCAGGCTGTGGTTCCCTTGGACCTGACAGAGGCACAGTGACTGGGTCAGCAGGAAGCATTCACTTCCCCCAGCTGGATCCATTCCTAAAATGCTGATGAGCCTTCTGAGCAGATGATCTCCTGTGTCACAGGAGGGTTTGTTCCACTCCTCTGACAAACACCTGTATTTGCTTACCACTGAGTGCTGCCTGCACTGTTTGTTGTGGGGGAAATTGCTTTCTGGAGAAGAGATTTCCTGGTGTTAAAAATCTTTTTTTTTTTTTTTGTATTTTATTTCTTTTCCCTTTTCAAGAATTGAATTGTAAGCTGGTAATCATAAAATGGACTTTTCATTTCTCTCCCCTCTAGGCATACACAAAAAGAGGTTTGCTTTTGATAGCAAACCAAATACTCAATTAGAAAACAAAACCTAACTTGGGTGGGTTAATTGTTTGGTGGTTTTTTGTTTTTTTTTTTTTTACATATTATTACTATTTCTTTCCATTCTGAGTCTGCCTCTGAATATTAACAATGATCAAGGATAAAATTTAGCTGTGCAGGTTTACTCAGTGAGAAAATGCTCTGCTCTCATCAGACCCCACCTGCAGTCCTGTGTGCAGTTCTGGAGCCCCCAGCTCAGGAAGGCCATGGAAGTGTTGGAGCCAGTGCAGAGGAGGCCACCAAGATGCTGAGAGGGCTGCAGCAGCTCTGCTCTGAGGACAGGCTGAGAGAGTTGGGGCTCTGCAGCCTGGCGAGGAGAAGGCTTCCAGGAGACCTTAGAGTGGCCTTGCAGGATCTGAAGGGGGCTCTAGAAAGGCTGGGGAGGGACTACTGAGAAGGGCTTGGAACGCCAGGACAAGGGGAATGGGTTTGAAGTGGCAGAGTGGAGATTGAAATTGGATGTTAGGAGGAAGTTGTTTGGAGTGAGGGTGGTGAGACACTGGCACAGGTTGAGGGTGGTGAGACACTGGCACAGGTTGCCTAGGGAGGTTGTGGAGCACAGAATCACCCAACGTGATCAAAGATCACGTTGGGTGATTCTGTGCTGCACAACCTCCCTGGAGGTCTTCTGTGCTCCACAACCTCCCTGGAGGTGTTCAAGGCCAGTTTGGACAAGGCCTTGAGTAACCTGTACTAGTGGGAGGTGTCCCTGCCTATGGCAGGGGCTTGGAACTAGATGATCCTTGAGGTCCCTTCCAACCTTCCCATTCTATGATTCTATTTTAAAATACTGTCCCTGTTAATTTTTATTATGGTGATTTTTCTCTGTAGGGTCAAGTTCTTCCTTCTTGCTCTTACTCCAGAGTTATTCCTAACCTGTTTTGCTTTTGTTGTGTCTCATTTCTTTTGTGTGTATATGTGTGTGTGTGTGTTTTGCTATTGTTTTGTTTGCTTTTAATCTCAACAGGCTACGTAAAGGGATCAACATCCTGATCTCAACTCCTGGACGTTTGGTTGATCACATCAAGTCCACGGAGTGCATTCATTTCCGTTGCACTCAGTGGCTGATCATTGATGAAGCAGACAGGTAAACAACCAAGGGTTTGGGTATGGAACATAATTATTTTACTCTCTTCACCATAGTTCACTAAATAATAAAAAAAAAAAAAAAAAAGAAAAAAAGAAAAAAAATTACAAAGGAGCATGCACATGACCTTAAAGCACTCATGCTCAGCAGCCTCAGCCAAGCACCAGATGTCTGGGACTAGGGCATAATGTCCCCTTTGGAGAGAGTCTTGCAGAATTATTTATTGCAGAGATTCCCTCTGTGTCTTCTGACCCTGGCCAGAGCTGAAGATGGAACATGAAGAAAGGCAAAAGATCTGATTAGCTTTAGCTCTTTCTCCTGTTCCTAATTGGCTTGTGTAGAATGAAGGCTTCTTCCTCCTGCCTTCAGCATCTTTTTATCACCTCTGCTGTGTTGGTAGGATCCTGGACCTGGGCTTTGAGAAGGATGTAGCTGTGATACTGAATGCTTTAAATGCTGTGAGAGAGACACGCCAGAACGTCCTGCTCTCAGCCACCCTCACAGAAGGTAGGTTACAGGCACATGGGGGCTCTTGTCTGACCATTACACAGCCAACTGCAGAAGGGTTGGTGGAAGATGATTGCAGCCCATTCCAAGTGAAGCCCTTTGCAGAAGTAGGAGAACACCTATTAATTTTTTGGGGCTTGTGACACTTGCCCTTTGTTGCTGGCACTTCTGTCAGGTGTAAGTCCTTACACTGTCTCAAATCACAGAACAAAGTCACCCTGAACCTGGGAAGGAGGGTGTGTGGGTGTTTGCTTTACAAATCTATAACGAAGGCAAAAAGCTGACAGCCGTTGTGTGATTTGCTGCAGTATCACACAAGAAGTCAGTTGCTGAGGCAGGAATTCAACCAGGCCTTGTGACTCCTGCACTCATGCAGAGTGAAGATCAGTTGTGTTCTTTTCCACAGGCAGAGTTAGGCAGCATCTGGCAGCCCTGGTTTTTACCTGGTTGAGACATTCATGTAGTGGAACATAGCACAGCTGGCTGAAGTTAGTGCCTTGTGATGCTTTTGATGGAGTCCACAGCAACTAAGTCTGGCTAAACCCTGTGAAGTTTGAGGCTTGTGGAGGTGTTTTGTCATTGGCTCCTTGTCCTTTCCTGCTCCTCACTGGAACTGGGTCAGTTGGGTGTTTTGTGTGACTGTATCCTCACCCTCCCCAGCCTGCATCTCATGTGTCACCTTCTGTGCTCCAGGAGTGGCACGGCTGGCTGATATCAGCTTGAATGATCCCATCAGCATCTCCATAGCAGATGAAATCCAGAAGGCACCCAAACCAACATTCCAAGCAGAGACACAAGCCAATAGTTCATCAGGCTGCATGGCCTCAGGAAACTTTGCTGTGCCAGAGAAGCTCAAGCAGTATTTTGTGATGGTCCCCAGCAAGCTGAGGCTTGTCACGTTGGCAGCTTTTATCCTTGAGAAATGCAAGGTGAGACTGTTTGCATTGATATTGCTGAGCAGCCCTTTGCTCTTTCCAGCTCCTTCAGCTCTTCCTCTGTCAAGGAGAGCATGGTTTAGATCTAGGGCTTTGAAGTGCGTCTGATGTACAAGGAGCCACAGGAGAGCTGAGCTGCTGTTGTGTCTCATGCTGGTGGTGAGATACCTGTGCAGCATGTGGGCTTGGTGTTTGGTGTCAAACTCCAGAATCCTTTCCCAGATAATCTGGGTAGACTACCATCCACCTACATCTTGGAAGGATGAAGGAATTGGGAGGTGCCTGTGGAAGTGGTCATGAGCAATTTTCTGAAGTCCTGTGTGCAGTTCTGGAGCCCCCAGCACAGGAAGGACATGGAAATGTTGGAGCCAGTCCAGAGAAGGCCACCAAGATGCTGAGAGGGCTGCAGCAGCTCTGCTGTGAGGACAGGCTGAGAGAGTTGGGGCTGTGCAGCCTGGAGAGGAGAAGGCTTCCATCAGACCTTGCAGTGGCCTTCCAGGATTTGAAGGGGGCCTACAGGAAGGCTGAGGAGGGACTATTTATAAGATCTTGCAATGCCAGGACAAGGGGCAATGGGTTTGAAGTGGCAGAGTGGAGATTGAAAGTGGCTGTTAGGAGGAAGTTGTTTGCAGTGAGGGTGGTGAGACACTGGCACAGGTTGCCCAGGGAGGTTGTGGAGCACAGAATATGACCAAAGATCACAAGATCCTGTGCTTCTGTGCTCCACAACCTCCCTGGAGGTGTTCAAGGCCAGGTTGGATGAGGCCTTGAGTGACCTGTACTAGTGGGAAGTGTCCCTGCCTATGGCAGGGGGTTGGAACTAGATGATCTTTGAAGTCCCTTCCAACCTAAACCATTCTATGAATTTACTTGTTCTTCCAGTTTGAAAAACACCACAAGATGATCATCTTTTTCTCCAGCTGTGAGCAAGTAGAATTCCACTACGAACTCCTCTTGAAGGTCCTTGCAGGAGAGCCAGGATCAGAACAGCCTGAAGGTTCATCTGGCTCCTCTGCATGCTTGCAGTTTGCCCGACTGCACGGCAGCATGGCACAGGAAGTGAGTATTCTGCAGCTTTATTCCTTCTGGTTTATCGTGTGGTTATGCTGGGGAGGAGAGAGGACAGAGAGTTGTTTCACCTCTAGGGGCCTCACTCTTCCATCTGCTAATGAGAACACAAATGTTGTCCCACTTCAGGAAGGTACCTTGGTGGCTGTATCTGAAAAGCACAACTCAAAGAGGCAAGAGGTGTTGGTTCAGCAGGCTGAGGCAACCTTTCTGTATTTCCAGAGGGTGCACTTAAACCATTTATGGATCCATGATTCCCTCTTGTGCAGTCAAGCCAGGCTTTTCATGCCAAAGGCAGACCTCATCCAAGCCCCCAGATGTTGCTACCCAATAAGTTGCCCTCTTGAGGTGAAGATGGAGCAGTTTGGTTTTGGTTTTGAAGAACAGTTCCATGAACTGTTTGGTTTTGAAGACAGTTCCATGTCTAGCCCCCAGCACAGGAAGGACATGGAACTGTTGGAGTGGGTCCAGAGGAGGCCACCAAGATGCTGAGAGGGCTGCAGCAGCTCTGCTGTGAGGACAGGCTGAGAGAGTTGGGGCTCTGCAGCCTGGAGAAGAGAAGGCTTCCAGGAGACCTTGGAGTGGCCTCCCAGGATCTGAAGGGGGCTACAGGAAGGCTGGGGAGGGACTATTGACGAGGCCTTGCAATGACAGGACTAGGGGCAATGGGTTTAAACTGGAAGAGGGTAGTTTTAAACTGGATGTTAGGAGGAAGTTCTTTCCAGTGAGGGTGGTAAGACACTGGCACAGGTTGCCCAGGGAGGTTGTGGCTGTTCCTTCCCTGGACGTGTTCAAGGCCAGGCTGGACGAGGCCTTGAGTGACCTGTGCTATGGGAGGTGTCCTTGCCCATAGCCAGGGGTTGGAACTAGGTTATCCTTGAGGTCCCTTCCAACCTTCCCATTCTATGAACAGTGTCTTGACAGACTCTTCTTTATCCTGGGATGGAGTAGTGGCAGTAAAACAGTGATCGCCCCAAGCGGGTCTAGTTTTAAGCTGCATGGGCCTGGGCAAAGGAGTTGGAACTTGCTACAGAGGGCTGAGAGGCCAAGAGAAGAGTGTCAAATGAACTGCCTCTGCAATGTGTCTCTCAGTAGCTGAGGGACCTCCCTTGCAAGTTCAGCCTTTGATCCTGCCCTTGGTCTGTGATGGAGAGAGTTACTGCTCTACTCTGAGCTGCACAGCAGAGATGGTAAATGAATGGAGCTCTTCTGCTGAAGCAAGAGGTGAAGAGCCATTGTTTTTTCTCACTCCTTCCCATCCTGTGGAGACCAGGAACATGTGCTTTGCTGTCCCTGCAGTCTGGCCTTTCCTCAACCTGCCTGCCTGAGCGAGTGAGCAGGCCTGGTCTGGCCCAACTCTACCCTGACCAGCTGTTAAGCCAACAGAACACCACTAAGTAGCTGGCACCAGGGGAAGGGTTTTGCCTTTTTAGTACCCAGTGTGTAATTAGTGCTTGATGTCTTCAAATTAAGAGCATTAATGGAGCTAAATTGTGGATCCCATATGGTACTGCTGAGCACGGCTGCTGTCATTGTCAACAAGATACAGCGTGCTCTCTTCTTTAATTTTTGTCAGCACAGGGTTCAGTGTGGCAGCAAGGCCCAAGCTCCCCTTCTTCCCCAGAGCAGCACCTCTAGCTGGGACTCAAATGTGTAAGGTTTCTTCTCAGTCCTCACCAAAACAGGACAATCACTTAATTCCTAGCAGGAACTCTGAGGAGGAAGGCTTGAAACCTGGGAACGAGAGTATTTTGGAAGGAGGAAGCAAAAGGCAGAGAGAGGGAATGGATTGTGGTGTTTCTGAGGCTGGAGAGAGCCTGAGATCAAACCAAGGGAGCATGAGTGTCTACAGAGGGAGTGTAGGTGGGTAGGTGGTACTGGAAAGCAAAGACCAAATGCTCGAGGTCTTCACTTAGCAGTGCTCAGGGAGTGTCTGATGACAAACAGCATTATGGGATGTGAGTTGGGAAATCAGAGTCTGTTGCTTATACCAAGGAAAGAAAAAGCACCTCCCAAAGTAGTATAACTGAAGTGTACTGAGGAAGGTTTTGGAACTGGCAAACAGGAGGCTTTTGAGGGTGAGCAGCTGCACGAGCAGGTTCCTGCAGCTCTGGAGCTCAACAGCTCAGTGGCTGCTGGTTGGGTGATTTGGGAGCTGAGGGCTGTGGACAGCCCTGCATGGGAGCCTGAGCTTGGAAGTGTGGTCTACAAGAATTCTGCTGGTGCAAACCAGTGATGAGGACCAGGGGGAGCACCTGCCTCTGACCATCGTGGAAAGAGACAACCTCCATCTCAGTGGCCCTTGCTGGTATGGGCCATTAGAGTGTGCCCTGGGAGCTCTGAGGGTCCTGTCCCCTTGGGCTGAGGTCTCTGGCCAAGGTCTTCTCTCTCCTGCCTGTGACTGTAAGGGTTTATCCCACAGCAGTTCCCATCAGCAACTGTGCAGCTGAGCAGCTCTGATACGTGATGCTTCCTGAGTCAGCCCAGTGCCTGTCTGCATGCCCCATTGGGCACAGGATGAGGCTGATCTCTTGTGATGTGACTGTATCACTGTGTCAACAAAATGGGCTGATGCTGCCTGGTGGCACTGGGCAGGCAGCAGTTAAGATGTCCAGCTTTTCCTTGCCTTCACAAAAGCCTGTGTTGTCTGCCAGTGCTTCTGTTGCTGCTGCTCTAAGTCTCTCATGGATCCTCTCCCAGCAGTTGCTGCTTTCTGACACGCGCAGGCTGTGCTCTGTGCAAACCTTGGAGGTGTTGGCTGCTTTGGTTTGACCAAACATGTTCAGATTTGCCCCAGATGTTGTGCCTTCCTACCTGGGGCCACACCTGTATGTCATGGATTGGTTTTCTCCTTTGCTTCTGAAGCTCTGCATGATGCAACCGCCAGGGCATGGTTGTTAAATGGCTGCATCAGCTCGTTTGGGTTCTCTTCAGTTGTGATGCACTCCTTTAATTTTTCTGTTTAAATCCTCTAGGAGAGAACAGAGGTCTTCCAGGAGTTCCTAAAATCCAAGACTGGCATCTTGCTTTGCACTGTAAGTAACTTAGAGTCCCTCTGCAGCTCCAGGCTAATGGGGCTGTCTGGTACCTAATGATAGAAGAGAAGATTTGGCTCTGAGCTCTGATTCCAGCTCGCTGTCTGACCTTGAGGAAAGTCATCTCCTCTTCCTGCATCTCACATGCCCTGTTTGCAATAGGTTCTGTGATCTTTTCCCTGCAAGGTACCAGGTACAGAAGAAGTTCATGTCTTAGGCAAGAGACCTTTAAGTGTTCTGCATGCTCTTATGTCTAGAAAAAGCTGTTTGAAGCTGGAACCCTGCCCTCTACATGCAGTCAGTAGAAGGTAGTCCTGATTTGTCATATGCCCCACAAGTGCCAGGTAAATTGAGTGTGCTGTGGCATTTCCTGTTTTAATGACTACCCCAAGGTTAAGGACAAAAACCTGCAGGGATGGAAGGAAGGGAAGCCCAACCAGAGGGTGGTGTCACTAGAAACTCACAGGCTCTGCTCTTCTCCCTGCTTTTTGCCCTTCAAGCTTCACCTTCAAGGGTGCTGAGGGGAGAAATTCTTGTCCTCTGCTGAAGTTTGCTGGCACCCTTGTGTTGTGGTGGCACCTTCCTCTTCTGGTTTGTGACCTGTCTGTGCCACAGCTAGCCTGCTGCAGTGGTGCAGAAGGCTGCACGATTTGCTCTCTAATAGTGGCAGCTGTTGATCTGAAAATGTGTGAATCTTGGCGATTTCTACCCACCGCAAACCTGTAAATTACAGCGATCGGGAGTAATTAGAGCTGAGAAACCCTCTCCAGCTCTGAAATGACTCCTCTTCTTGCAGCACATCATTCTTAAAGGAAACCAGGGGCCTTTTTTTTTTTCTCCACACACACTCCCCCCCTCAAAGGGCTGAATTTTGTCTTATTGTCATACTTCCCTCTAATAGGAGCCTTTGATGTAGCGTTGGCAGTTTAGCTATTGCATCGCCTGTGAAATTAGACTTGTTAGGTGCTAGTTTTGGTCTTGCCTCTGTGTGCAACCTTTCAGTGGTCTCATCAAGGTCAAAAAGCATCTTTGCCATGCACAAGCCTAACTTCAACTTGGTTTCCCTGTATACAGAAAAAAGTGTCTTAAAGTGAGGAGGGGTAGCAAATCTTAAATCGCTCCATGGTGTAGATTTAAACCTCTGTGTGCAACCTTTCAGTGATCTCATCAAGGTCAAAAAGCATCTTTGCCATGCACAAGCCTAGCTTCAACTTGGTTTCCCTGTATACAGGAAAAAGTATCTTAAAGTGAGGAGGGGTAGCAAATCTTAAATCAGTCCATGGTGTAGATTTAAACCTCTCGAAGATTAAACACGTTTGGTCAAGTCTAAATAATAAATAGCTGAACTTTATTATCTTTCAGGCAGCCTGCTGTCTGTGACTGAGACATTGCAGGCTTGTGTCTTTGTTACTGAAGTTTTGCTTCCATGGGTTTGGAAAGATACTGAATGCTGCATTTCAGCCAGAGAGCAAACAGAATCATTACAGTCTCTGTGGTACCGGTTTCTGAGTGGCTCCATTTGAAGGGGGAAAGGGAAAAAAATCTGCCAGCTGTGGACAGGGTAGGAAAAAGACTGAAGTTGGATGAAGAAATCCCAGTGGATGGAATCTCTGTCTTGAGGCACTAGGGATGTGGTTTGATTTCCTGCCATGCCACAGACACCATCCAAGTGGATGTGGAATTGTGCTGACAAGGCAAGGAGCCACACGTCAACCGTGTGCTTGCTCCTGACCCGTCACTAACAGGAGGTGCTGAGAGTTAACCTGAAGTGCTGCAAAGAGGGGAGCACAGGATCATGCATTTATCACAACCCTCCTTCATTTCAAACTAAACTGCTCTGCATTTCCTGCAAGGCAGGGCTGCAGTGGCCGTGGCTCAGCTGGCGCCTGGTTAGCGCATTAAGCACGGTGAGTTGTGTGCCCGAGTCCAAAATCTCCCTCTGCTTCAGCTCCCCATCTGTAAAATGGGGATAGCAGCACTGCTCTGCCTTACAGAGATGTTGGGAGGACAAATGCATTGAAAGCAGGAGGTGGCCTGTTACCACAGTAATGGGGACCATATGGACACCTTAATATAGAGATACACTTTGCACCAGTCCCACATTACAGGTGCTCTCCCCAACGCAGATGTCCAAAGGGCAGCCAAGCTCTGTGACCACCTCCTGCCTCCGAGGGCATTGCTGTTTCTGACACTTTTTCCTTCATATCAGCAAAAAAAAACCAACCAAAAAAAACCAAAGTGGTGGGGAAAGGTTGCTTCTGTGCCACTGCAAAATCCTGCTTTGTGCCCACAAAATTTGGAAAGCTGGCTGACAAAAGAGCAACACGAACAATGTTGCTGTCCTTCCCTTGTCCCTTATGCCATGTTCTCCACCCATCTTTCCGCTCTAGTAAGCAATGGGACCTGCTGTTCCTTTTATTAATTTGCTCTAGGTCAGATGTATATTAATATAGGCCATAAAATAGGGTGGGGTTGGGTTGGGTGGTTTGTCTTTTTGTGCCAGACAATATAAGCTGGCAGACAACACGATAAAGAAGGGGGCTGTGTATCTCAGGGCAGGGGGGGGTCTCATCCAGCTTTATTTCTCTCTCCTTCAGTGAAGTTCTTTGCAGCTTCCTTTGGGATGTGCCTTTTTTTTTTTTTTTTAAACAAGTTCATCTCTTCCAGGGAGGGAGGAAAGATCATTTGGAGATTGTTTGCTGTTTACTCAGTCACGCTAACTCATCTTGCCAGTTTTCTGGCGGCCCCAGCCAAGAGCTTTCGCCTCTGACAGCTTCTGTGCTCTCTCCTTCCTCCTCTGATTACGCAGCCCAATCTGTCACCCTGCCGACGGGGGTCTCTACCCTGCTGATGGCTTTCCACACTCGGCAGTAATGACTTTTGGCAGGCCGGGAAGGCGCGAGAGCTTCTTCCCCAGCTTGGAGAGCCGCTCGGCCCTCTCTGCCTGTTAGCTAAAGCACTTTGTGAGCTTCTTTGGTAAATAAATGAGTCATTTTAATCCAACTGACAGCCTGGCACCTGAGCAAGCTGCCTTCCATCTGTACTTCTAGGCCTCATGTAGGCAGCCAATTGTCAAGCTCAGGGCCTTCAAGACCTCACCATTGAGTGTCTTTCAAAAGCAACTTTAGCAATTTCCTTTGCCCTAATTAGATGCTTTGCTCAGTCCCTCTCACACAAAGGCCCTTGCAAAACTTTTTTTGTGGCTGTGGTGATTCTGATCTTCTGCACCAATGTCACTCCCTTTTGCTATAGCTTTTTTTTTTTTTTTTTTTTTCATCCATCTCTCTGTATTCCACCAGCACAGGCTGGTAACAGGAATTGTTAGAAGCAGAAATCTCAGCGTTTCTGGGGGTCCTCAGGTGGATTGTGCCCTGGTACTGAGCTGTTCCGTGGCTTGGAGTTGGAATCAGGGCAGGAAGGTGGTTGAGGCTTTGGATTTGTGTTTCCTTGGCATCTGGGCTTTCTTTGCAGTTACACTAGTGTAATTTGTTGGGCTTTTTATCCTTGCTGCTGTGAAATGGTCGCTTCGTTCTTCCTTCTTATTCCCTCATTTTCCCTTCCCATTCTCCCTTCATCTTCCACTGGAAGGAATCAGCAGTGACCTGCTGAGGAGTCAGATTCTTGATTTTTCCTTTTGCTGAGGCATGGTGTGGGATCATGCATGGAAGGAGGAATGCTGTCTGGGCTATTGGAAAAGGGAGAGCAGCATGTTGGAGGTGTGTTGGGCTTCTTGAAAGAGCACTGGCAGCAGGATCTTGCTTCTGTGTGGAATAAATGCAGCGCTAGTAAAACTGAATAATTGTTGCTGTAGCTGCACTCTCTCCTGGTAAGGGGACCCACAGGTATTTTCCTAAAGATCTGAGAAGTGAGAAGCTCCTGGACTCTGCCAGCAGAGGAAAGCAAATCAACTCCAAACTTTTTATCCTAATTCTACCTTGCTGCTGTCTGCTGGGGTCTTTGAGGAACAGGAGCTACAGGAGACGCAGGTGGACTGATACTGGGGAATCTTTGAGAGTTTGCAAAACACTCCAATTACCAGCAAATCCCAAGAGGCTGCTGCAAGAAAGCCAAGTGAAACCCCAGGAGAGCAGCTGCTGATACGTGTCAGTAACAGCCGAGTGGAGTTGGTGGCACTGTGGAAGCAGTAGTGAATGCAAGGCTGATGATGGGGGAGAGACTTCTCCTAAAATCTTGGCCCTGGCTATTTATTAGGCTTTTGCTTATTAACTTTTTCAACTTCCCTGCTTGCTTTGGCAAGTGCATGTGGGAAGGACACTGTCTCTCACCAGCCAGAGGTGTTAAGAAAGGCTATCATAGAGTGGTTTGTGTTGGAAGGGGCTGTAAAGATCCAGTTCTAACTCCCTGCCGTGAGCAGGGACATCTCCCACTACACCTGGTTGTTCAAGCCTGGCCTTGAAGACCTTCAGGGAGGGGACACTTGCAACCTCCAGAAGAGGAGAGGAAGAACCCTGATGGATGAGAGGGATAACTCCCACCCCTGCCATCTCCTCCTTCCCATGTTGGAACTCCCTGCTCCTGGCCACGGGGAACACTTGGCTGCCGATTTCTTTTGTGTAGGCTGACCCTGTCCCAAGGTCAGAGCCCTCTGATCAAACACAGCCTTTCCCAGACTGCTGTGTGTGTGTGAGAGCACAGCACAGGCAAACACCAAAGACCTGTCAGCCTGGAAGCACAGCACAGAGCCAGGCAGATGGGAGTCAGGCGTCAGCGCTGCTGTCTGATCCTGCTGTAGAGTTTAGACTCTTGTTATCCTGCTAACTGCCGAACGCCTTCCCCGACTCCTCTTGATTTATTTCCTCCAACCTCCTTTAAATGGCTTTTTGTACATCTGTTCATCCTGACTCTGGGAACAAGTCTCTCCTTAATGAGCGTGCTGGAGCTCCGAGTGCACAGCGTCGCGGAGTGGGCGCTGCGGAAAGTGACTCCTCTCTTCCTGCACTTGGAGCCACAAAACAACCTGGCTATGGTGCTTCTGGGAAGGGCCTTTGCTGCCAAAACATCAGCTTCCCAGTCTCTTAACGTGTGTGGGAGTTGCATGAAAACACTTCAGTGGGTGGCTGACACATTTTTAGTACATTAAGCTGCTGCTTACGGTCTCAATACGTTCTGTTCTGCAGCTAGCTGGAAGATAGACGTGTTCAAAGCAGGTCCTAGCAGAGCTGAAGCTGCACACCTGCTCTGCTGGTGTGTGTGCTGGATGTAGAAACCAAGGAGGATAGCAGAGTGTTGCTAACAAATAGGAAATCAAGGAGGGAGACTGAGACCTGTTTGTGCTCTCTCTCCTTTTGAGTATTATTTAAACTCTTCTTAAAGACAAAATCGAGAAGGGAGATTGCAGTGTGTTTTGGACAGTGTTTAAACTCTTTTTTTTATCTTTTAAGGAGTGGGGCTTCTGAGCCATGCTGGTGACTGAAGGGTCTCATTCTGAGGCTAGTTGAGGCACCAAAACCTCTTCATGCATTCTAATTAGATTGGAGGTTGAAATGAGGTAGGACTTTGTCTCTTTTCCATAGTATCAGGTGACAGGAGAGGAAATGGCCTCAAGTTGTGCTAAAGGAGGGTTAGATTGGAGATGGGGAAAGATTTCTTTGCTGCACGAGTGGTCAGGGATTGGAATAGGCTACCCAGGGTGGTGGTGGAGTCCCTGTCCCTGGAGGTGTTCAAGCAATGTGGACATGGCACTGTGGGATGTGATTTAATGCCCACAGTGATGTTGGGTTGATGATGGGACTTGATGATCTTAGAAGTCTCTTCCAGCTGAAACAATTCTGTGATTTCAGTCCTCCCCCAAGTTGCTGGGTTTTGTCACCAGCTGGCACACCAAATAACACTCCTGATAGCAACTTCAGACTCTCTTTAGGGCTGAGTTTTGTTTTTTCCAAATCAAAGCCAGACTGGTGCAAATTTAAGGGATAGTTGCTGCACTCCAGCTCCCTTCAGATTCTGCTAACTTGTTAGTTGGCCTTTTCTCACAGGGCTGGGTGACCTGCAGGTCCTCTGCTCCTCAGCTTCAGGCCATTGCAGAGGAAACAGCTAAATATTTGTAGGTGGAGGTGAGTTCATCTTTGGATATTCCACTCAAAGGCTCTTTGATCATTAACTTTATGATGAAAAGGAAAACTGTCGTAAGCAGCTTGGGTTCATTTCTTAGGCCTGCTGTGGGCCAAGCTCAGAAATAGTGTTGCCTTCCAGTGGTTTCCTCCTGCCTCTCTCACAGTGTGAGTAGTAGGTAGCTGTGAGCAGATCTGTTGTCATCTATGAAACAAACTGAAGAAACAAAGGGATCACTTCAACTGAGGCAGTTAATTCCCTCAGAATTTAAAAGGAGTGTGGCAAGCTGCTGTCATTCAGTAGCACTCTCCTGAAATAGGTGAGTTTATATCCTCCAGACTTTGGGCCACAGCAGTGGATCATTTTTTATTGACTCACTCTATTAAACACAATATTCCTTCTGTTTTAAACCCTCAATACTTCCTGTCCTTCAATCAGCCTTTTCCTAAACTAGGCACCTAGAATTCCTCTTTATGTTTTGTGCCATGGTTACCATCCCAGAAGACTTCTTACTTTGCTGATACCTTCCAAACATTGTTACTAACTTCCTTGTTCATTCCAAAGGATGTTGCAGCTCGTGGACTGGACCTGCCTCAAGTCACCTGGATCGTACAGGTGGGTTTGCTCTGTGTGTACATCTGGATTAAGGCTGTCTTGCTCTGATGAAATCCTGCTCCAACCAAACCCTCTTTCTGCAGTTTGCTGCTCTGTGCTGATGCCTGCAGGTGTGGGAGATGCAGGGCTGGGACTGGAGGCTTTGCTAGGGTACAGCATTGCTGTCATGTCTTGGGTTCTGACAGTCTTTTCCTTCTCAGCAACTCCAGTGTTACCACCTGTGTAATAATATTCCACTAGCTAGGAGGAAATTCTCCTTTTCCACCCCCTAGGAGGGCAGATGATGTAGTGCAGTGCTGGGGCACCTCTGTTTTCTGAGCTTACTCCATGTGGAGTTGAAGTGCAATCTCCACATTAAACATTGAGTAACCCAATAATGTTCATGCAAGGACTTGATTGCTTCAAGTGAGGCTTTGCTGGCTTGGGGCTGGGTAGCTGGAAGCATTCAGCTTTCAGTAGAACTGCAGAGTTTAGATTTTTCTCTTGGAAAAAAAAAAATGAGCAAAAGAAACTGAAAAAAAGGCTGCTGGAGGTGCTGTTGACAGAAACACTATCTTTGGGGGGGAAAAAAAAAACCAAACCAACACCAAAACCACCAAATACAACAAAACTTGAAACTGAGGGAGATGGCTTGAACCTTAAAAATAACAGCCTCTCGTTTCAGAAGAGGAAACTGAGAGCATGAGGCAGGTTTCATTTTTATGAAAGATTGATAATTAAAAAAAAAAAAAAAGGTTGTTTGAATTAGAGGGGAAAAACTGATCCAGAGATTCTGGTGTAGCAAGTGACACCTGGGTACAAAGAACAGGGCACGGAGCCTCGGCAAAGCTCTTTTAATTTCTACCTCCATCCCTTCAGGTAACAAATTTTGATTTTTTTAATTTTGTGAGGTTTCAAAAAAAAAAAAAAAAAAAAAAAGAAAAGCAAAGCTTGGGTAGCAGGTAGCTGGTTGGAAAAGGTTGGGAAAGTGAAGTCTTTTTAATTCCCAGATCTGTATATGAATGTAATTTACCCAAAGATATAGTTGCCAGTGTTAGAACGCAGTGCAAATTACCTAAAACCCTGGGAGACTTCTGTGTGTCCAGAAGGTGAAATCTCAGCTGTCCTGAGAGCTGTGTCCAAGAGCAAGGACCTGCAGGGAGCAATTAGATTGCTCACAGCATCTTACTCACACCTCTAGCCAGTAGAAACTTTGCCAGAGGGCACAGGTATAAACACTAGAGTGGGCTTTGGTTGTTGGGTTTTTTCCAGTTAAACTGCTGAGGGCTCATTTCTGAGCAATATCTCTGTGCATGTTCACTTTTCCAGGAAAGAGAGGGAGGAGGAGGAGTGTGTTTGGGGGGGTGGGAAGAGTAAGGGGAGGTTAAAGGGAGGGAAGTGTGTCACCCTTGATCACATCTTGCAGATGGCTGGGCAGTTTTGATTCCCAGTGAGGGAAATGAGAGGCACTGCTGCATTAAGGGGAAGGTTAAGCAACAGTTTTCACAGTGCCTGATAGCTGAAATTGGGAAGACAATTGCCATGTCCCCTAAGCTGCTGGAAGCACTCATCTCTAAGGTTCCTTCTGTCTGGTAACCAGCTGTGATTTGCTTTTAAGCTAAACAAACCAATTTATTAGCCCAGTTCCAAATTGGAACAGCTTGCTCGGAGGAGTTGTGGATGTTCCCTCACCTGGAGGTGTTCAAGGACAGGTTGGCTGAGGCCTTGAGCAGCCTGGGCTAGTGGGAGGTGTCCCTGGAGACCTTCAAGGTCAGATTTGATGTGATCCTGGGCATCCTGGTCTAGTTGGAAGTGTCCCTGCTGAGTGCAGGGAGGGGTTGGACAAGATGACCTTTGAGGGTCTCTTCCACCCTCCAGTGCAGTCTCTGAAGGTGTCCTGCCCATGGCAGGGGGTTGGGACTGGATGATCTTTAAAGTCCCTTCCAATCCAAACCATTCTTTGATAATCTTTTATGTTCTGGCTTTTCTCCCAAGTGCACAGCAGGCAGCTTCCCACTCCCATCAGGGCAAACCTGGGGCTTGTATTTGGTTTGAGATGTCTGTGAGATTTTTATTTTTCAGGGGAAGCAAACAGGTTCCTGATGTGTCTGTGTAGAAATAAAATGTAAAAAAAAAAAAAAAAAAAAAAGAGGAAAAAGGAGACACTGAGGTGGGAGGAAAAGTGTCCTATTATCTGAAAGTTGCCTAATGTGTCACATTCATATGTCAAAAAAAGCAGCCTGGCTGAGGGAGCTGAGTGATGGTTCCAGGGCTGAGCCTGAGGAGCTCTTTATAAACAGGGAGCTGCGGCGTGGGGGCTTTGCTGAGATCCCTTTTGTGGCAGCCAAGCTGGCTGAGTGTCTCGTTTATAATTAACACTCCATGTTCTCTTAATTCCTCCCTTTCCTTCTCCTGTTCCCTTGTTCTGTGTGTTTGGTTTTTTCCCTGTTGTTTGAAGTACAATGCTCCAGCTTCACCTGCGGAATACATCCACCGGATCGGGCGGACGGCTCGCATCGGCTGTCACGGGAACAGCCTGCTTGTCCTGGCACCTTCCGAGGCAGAATATGTCAGCTTGCTGGCTTCTCACAAGATTAAGTGAGTCAGAAACATGAACAAAAGTTTCAACTCATCCTTGCTAATTAACCTTCCGTGGCACTTGCAGCGGGGCCGTGCCTGGTGCGGGTTTTAATAAGAATTTATTCCTTCTCCTGATCCAGGACCGGGCCCGGCAAAAGCACAAGCACGAAGTGTGTGGTCAATCAACAGCCTGACAGCTTGGGTGCGAGGGGCAGAGAGGACATAGGGGTCCTTTGCACTGGGTTGTTAGCTGCCTGGCCCTGGGTTCACGTGGTGGCTATGTGGAGATCACAAGTCAAATGAGGCTGTCAGATGCTAACTGGCCACCTGCCTGCAGCACACTGTATTGTCAGGGCTCTTCGGGAGAGAGCTGGAGGAGGAATAGCTGGGGAGCTGTGGGTCGTATCTGGCAGGTAATTGGCCAAATGTGTCGTGTAAGTGGCTTGTGACAGGAATAGGAGAGGCGCTTGTGAGTGGTGAGTGCCCAGTATGGATCTGGAAGGCAGTGAAGAGGGGTGCAGACCAAAAGTGGGGTGAGCTTCCAAACTCACTGAGAGCGCTGCTCCTGCAGCAGCTCCGGGATGACCTGGGAGCAGACGGTAAGGGGAGTGAGCCAGGCTGGGTGAGGAGCAGCCCAACCTGCACTCAGTTACCTGATGGCCAGCACACAATGACATTTGAGTCCAACACACTGCTTGTGCAGTGGTCTTACTGTGGAGAAAAGCTCCATCTCCTTGCCCAGCATCACTGTTAGGTCTGGAGCCCTTTAGGCAGTCAGATGGATGGATGTGACTCCCCTTGCTCCCTGCTCTGCTGTCTCTCAGCATTTCAGCAGCTGAGTAAAGTCCTTTTAGTGCTATGCCAGTGTTGATGGAGCCCTGTAAACTCCTGCTCAAATTAGCCCTCTTTTATTTCTGGTGTTTACATCGGATGGAGCTGCTTGGAGTCAATTTGGGGTTTGCATCCTTGAAACAAACAAATGTTGGCAGTAAATAGAGGCTTATTCTAGGCTGTGAGCCATTTAGTGGTCTAACAAAGAGCCATCCATCATCCCAGGTAACTATCTATTAAGCAGACACCAGCAAGACATGGAGGGCTAAGCTGACAGGGTTTTTTTTTTTTTTTTCATGTAACAAACAGCACTGACATTTAAAGGTGAAATCCCACATAATTGTGAATTTCTAACTGCAAGAGGAAAAGTTCTGCTTTTCTGAGTTGCAGTATTTTGGAAGTGTTATAGGAGTGAGAGGAAATTTTCTTTCCTTTTTTTAATCATTATTTGATGATTATAATTGTTAATGCTTTTATCTGAGGTTTGGGGTTTGGTTTTTTTTGGGTGGGTTCTAACAAGTTTAAGGAGCAGTGTCACTCTCCTTGGTAATTATACCTGCTAAGGAAGCTGTAGGGGGGCTCTGATGAATGAGTAAAGGGAGGTTTATCTGAATAATGTGGGGATCTTTAACTCCACTTTCCAAATCAGTAGAATTAAACAATCACAAAATGCATCAGGTTAGAATGAATCCTCAAAAGTCCTCCTATCCAGCCCCACCCCTGCAGTCAGCAGGGACATTTCCAACTAGATCAGACTGCCCAGAGCCACATGGAGTCTGACCTTGAATGTCTCCAGGGATCCTGGTGGAGGATTGTCTGGTGATGGAGTTGTTGGACTTTTGGTGATCTTAGAGGTCTTTTCCAACCTTAGTGGTGATTCTCTGATTCTTTCTGTGTTTGTTTTTATATTCTTCATGTCATGTGAAGCCCTGCAGGTGACTTGCCAAAAAAAAGTGTGATTTGCTTTCCTTGACACCATCTTCAGATGGAAGGGATAGGATGGGGAGGAATGGATTTAAGCTGGAAGAGGAGAGGTTTAAACTGGATGTTAGGAAGAAATTCTTTCCAGTAAGGGTGGTGAGACACTGGGACAGGCTGCCCAGGGAGGTTGTTGATTCCCCCTCCCTGGAGCTGTTCAAGGCCAGCCTGGATGGGAAGGAACCTGCACTAGTGGAAGGTGTCCTTGCCCATGGCAGGGCGTTTGGAACTAGATGATCATAGAATGGGAAAGTTGGAAGGGACCTCAAGGATCATCCAGTTCCAACCCCCTGCCATAGGCAGGGACACCTCCTACTAGCACAGGGCACTCAAGGCCTAGTCCATCCTGGCCTTGAACACCTCCAGGGAGGGAGCAGCCACAACCACCCTCAACCTGTGCCAGTGTCTCACCACCCTCACTCCAGAGAACTTCCTAACATCCAATTTCAATCCCCCCTCTGCCAGTTCAAACCCTTTGCCCTTTGTCCTGTCATTACAAGACCTTGTAAGTAGTCCCTCCCCAGCCTTTCTGTAGGCCCTCTTCAGATACTACTAGGAAGGCTACTGTAAGGTCTCCTCAAAGCCTTGTCTTCTCCAGGCTGCAGAGCCCCAACTCCCTCAGCCTGTCCTCATAGGAGAGCTGCTGCAGCCCTCTGAGCATCTTCGTGGCCCTAATGATCTTCAAGGTCCCTTCCCACCCAGCCCAGTCTATGAGTCTGTGGAAGAAAATGAGTCTCTAATTGGCATGGGTGGGTGACTGAAGCCATTTGCAGTCCTGTGTCCTCCTCTCTTTCCTACACGGGAGCACACGGCGTGAGAGGGGCCAGGGGGACAGAGGAGAGAGCTGATGAATTACAGAGAAGATGCAGGAAGGCAGCTCGAAGCTGAAGGCAGCAAGTGCCATCAGCACAAATTGCTGTTACCCTTCATAAACAGAGCATTCTGCTGCTAATCCTGACAATTTAATTCAGCACGAGGGCGAAAGACAGCATGTGTTGGCCTGCCAGCCTCCCGCAGCACTGCCGCTGCCTTCCCCTCAGCCTCCCGAGCTGGGGGCTTCTCCACCTCCTGCACTTGGCCTTTTGATTTCCTTGGGTTTAATTCTTCCCTTTTTAGTTTTTCAACCTTTTGTGGAGGCAGAATGTATGTTATGGATTTTTTTATTTTTTTTTAATTTGGTGCTTTTTGGTCTTTTAGTTTCTTCTTTAAATTCCTTTTTTTTTTGTTTTGTTTTGTTTTGTTGTGGATTTTTCTTTCCTCCTTCTTTAAGTGAAATTTTTGTTTTGTTGTGGTGTGTGTGTTTGTGTTTTTGTTTTTTTGTTTTTTGGTTTTTTTCTTTAAATGAAATTCCCACTGGCTTTATTGAAATGTAAATACTTCATAAAATATGTATTTCTGAGAAGACAAAGCATGAGCTGGGGCCCTGCAGCCTTCAGCTGGTGTAAATGAGCGGTGCTACGCTGATTTACAGTAGGTGAGGATCTGACCTAGAGCTTGGGTTTGGTGGGTTTTGTTTTTTTTTTTTTATTCCTTAAGCCCCTCCACCCACCCCAGCATGCATGGGAGTAAGTCCAGAAACGTTGAGAGTCGGAAGTAATGAGAGCAGACGTGGCTTTGTTCCTGGATGAAAATCCACTTCAGAATTAGGGCTGACTGCCTTTTGAAATTGGAAATCGCTCGCAATTAATTTGCACCGGTACCTGAAGCCTCTCCTTGGCTTCCAGTGTGGCAGAGCAGCCTCAGCTCCTTGCCAAAGCCATCTCACTTTGGCTCTGCTGAGATCAGATCTTCCCTTGGGGCTCGGGGAAGCTGCGTGGCTCCTGCTGCAACTTTCTGCTCACTCTTTCATAGAATGGTAGGGGTTGGAAGGGACCTTCAGAGGTGGAGTTCAACCTCCCTGCCCAGACAGGTGACCCTGGGTGGGTCACACAGGAATGCATCCAGATGGGGCTTCAAAGTCACCAGAGGAGGAGACTCAACAACTTGTCTGGGCAGCCTGCTCCAGGGCTCCAGCACTAGCACAGCAAAGAGGTTTCTCTTCCAGTTGAGGTGGAACCTTCTGGGTCCAGCTTGTACCCACTGTTCCTCATGTTGTCACTGGGCACCACCTAAGAGAGCCTGGCACCTTCTTCCTGACACCCACCCCTCAGCTGTTCATAGGCATTGAGCAGATCCCCTCTCAGCTTGCTTTTCTCAAGACATATATGGCCTTTAAGATGGAGTCCAACTGTAACCCAACTCCCATGACCACTAAACCGCATCTACAGCTTCTTGGAACACCTCCAGGGATGGGAACTCCACCACCTCCCCAGGCAGCCTGTCCCAATGCCTAACCACTCTGGCAGGAAAGAAATCATTCCTAACTTCCAACCTAAACCTTCCCTGGCACAACTTTAAGCCATTTCCTTTTGTCAGTTGTGATTCCTCTACCGAGCTGTAACTGCCTGGGTGCCCCCACACACACTCACGTTTCCTCTATGTTTCCCTTTCCCTTTTTTCCCACCCTTTTTGTTTGTTTTAAAGGCATTTCTAAAGGTTCTGTCTCAGCTCTAAGTGTATCTAACAGATTTTCCTTCAAAGGGAGGAGGTGAGAAGCAGCAGAAAAATCACTGAGGCTCACTTTTTGTTACTGTTGTTGGCTTTTTTTTTTTTTTTTAGGCCCCTACATCTCTCTTAGTTCCTTCAGCTGCAATCTAGCAGCGCCTGCCTCGACAGCTATCAGATAATTCCTTTCTCTCCTAACGGGTCCTTAACTAATTTATAAAGGCAAAGGCATCACCGTGAAGGCACGAGGCAGTTCTCTGCCTTCTGGGGGCTTGTGCTTGCCCCCCTCCCAGGCTGCTCCCCGCTGTGAAGCAGGCTCACAGATCTGTTGGGCTGGGAGCTGGCAGCGCGCCAGGCGCGGGGGGCACCTCTCAGACAAATCAATGTCACAGGGTTGACATTTTCATTCAGAACTGTGTCACAGCACCCTTCAGAGGGGGCCTGGGGGGTGTGTGGGGAGGTGTATTCCTCTCTCTCTTGCTTAAGTGGTTGCCATTTATGTTTTAATTTCCTGTTAGGCTTTTCCAAACCGAACAGAGGAACCTTCAGTTGTCTCTTTATGCTCCATTTCCCCTTCTCCCCCCTCCCCAGCACTCCCCCTGCCTTTCTCTGTGCAGTCTGCAGAGGAATCTGCTGCCTCCTGAGTCCCAGCTTCACAGCTGTGGGGCTGGCCTGCTGTGGCTCTGCTGCTTTGTACTGTCAGACTGGATGGCTGCTGCTTGGGACCACTTCTTTTCCTTCAGTTGTGGTGATGAGGTGACTGAGGGTGAGCAGGCAGATAGCAAAAGGCAGAGTGTTCATTGCTAGAACTGCAAAGGCTTGGAGAACAGGTGAGGATCTCAGTGGGCTGCTACACAGCATGGCAAAGATTCACCCATTAGAGATCTTTGAGTGAAAAGAACCTCTTAGAATTTCTTTGTGTATTCTACAAATGGAAGAGTATCAACAATGCTCCTTTCCAGAATCACAGAAACATCCAGGTTGGAAAGGACCCCCAGGATCACCAAGTCTCACCTATAACCCTACTCTACAAAATTCACCTTAAACCATAGCCATGAGCAGAATCCTAGAATTGGGGAAAAAAAAAAAACCAACTCTTAAGGTCACCTTATAGTAGCCTTCCAGGATCTGAAATGGGCTCCAGGAAGGCTGGGGAGGGACTATTGACAAGGGCTTGGAATGGCAGGACAAGGGGAATGGGTTTGAAGTGGCAGAGGGGAGATTGAAACTGGATGTGAGGAAGAATTGTTTGCAGTGAGGGTGGTGAGACACTGGCATAGGTTGCCCAGGGAGGTTGTGGAGCACAGAATCACCCAACGTGATCTAAGATCACGTTGGGTGATTCTGTGCTTCACAACCTCCCTGGAGGTGTTCAAGGCCAGGTTGGATGAGACCTTGAGTGACCTGTACTAGTGGGAAGTGTCCCAGCCTATGGCAGGAGGTTGGAACTAGATGATCTTTGAGGCCCCTTCCAACCTAAACCATTCTATGATCAAGTCAAACCATCCACCCAACACCACCATGGCCACTAAACCGTGTCCTGAAGTGCAGAAACCACAGACAACTTCCTGACCAGTTGAGTTTCAGGAGTCTGAGAGCTGTTGGGCTCCCAAGGTTTCTCTTTTCCCTAGGCTGATGTAACCCCAAATGACCTCTTTGCCTTCCATCAGTATTTATGGTTTATTCTGGTGTGAAAAGCATCTCAGTAGTCTAGAGATGACCTTTGCCTGTCGCTGGAAATTTAGGCCTGCAAGCTTCAACTTTTATCACCTGAGTAATTCCCTTGGAAATGGGACCCAGTTTGGATGCAACTGTAATATTAATGGCCTGGAACTGCACAGCTGTTCCTGTGTTGTCACCTGGTGTGTCTGTGCCCCACAAGACACTGTTAGAGAGGACAAAGAGTTTCAAGTCTCCTGTAAAAGCACCTCTAAGGAGGATCACTCACTTGCAAAGGAAGCAGGTTTGTAAGCACTTAGCAGTATCTGGGCCATCACAGGACCCAGCAGTGACTCACAATTGGGACTGGAGAATAAATCACCTGGTTGTTGAGCCTCCAGGAGGAATGCAAGTCAACAGAATGGAAATAACTGCCCAGTGTGAAGCCTGGCCAGGACAGCTGACCCAGTCCTCTGGGTTTAAAACAAATGCTTTGGGTCTCTCATGGGCTGGCCTTTGGCTTTTCACCTCAAGTGGGAGAGGAGGGGAGCTCTCAGAGTAGAGGAGGAGATCCAACTGTGTGTTTGGTGTCAGAGGTGGGTTTTGAAGCTGTAAGTTGCCCAGAGAGGTGGTGGAGTCACCATCCCTGGAGGTGTTCAGGAAATGTGTGGACTCTGCACTTTGGGACCTGGTTTAATGGCCATGATGGTGTTGGGTTGGTGATCTTAAAGGTCTTTTCTAACCAAAATGACTCTGATTCTATTTTAGGACTGAAGTCTTAAGCTCAACCATGTAAATCTCAAATCTTGCTGTCCATTATCAACTCGTGGCTCATGCCACACCTACATTTGAAAAGCAGGAGAAATGGTAATTTTTTTTTTTTGCCTTTTCTATTTCAGTGTTTCAGAGATAAAGGTGGAGAAGGTCCTGTCCAGCTTGATGAAAGATGATCGCTTCAGATTGCACAGACCAAGAAGCAAGGTGAGTTGTTGAGGTGGAATTGCTCCACTGCTCGTTTGCCACTCAGACATCACAAAAAAGTAACACACACAGACCACCACCCTTCAAGCAATATTTGGAAGCAGCTTTTACCCTGCTTTATGCTCAGCAGTGCTCCTGCCTGGGCATACCCTGCCATGCCATGCCAGATGCTGCACCTGAGGAACATGTACAGAAAGAGCTGGTTCCTTTCACTTGCAGTCAAAAGTGGATTTCAGTTCCTCCTCTTTTCTCCCTCTGCCATCAAAGTGACTTCACTGGAGCTGAGATACATCCACTCTGGCTGCAGGATGGAGTCAACCTGCTGCAGGAACTCAGAATAACCTATTTTTGTGTGACTGAGATTCTGAAAGGATTGGGTCTGAGAGATGAAGTTTCTTTTTATGGAAAGAAGGAAAATTCTCCATCATTTAATGGGCATGAAATTGCAGTGGTTCTGCCAATATCAAATAGGCTTCCTCAGGTGTTACTTGAAAAATATATTAACTGCAGTGAAGGATTCATCCTGCTTGGTAGCTTTGTGTTTGATGCTGTCAGAGGCTCTGTAAGTGGTCTGCAGCCCTTCCTCAGAAGCTGGAGGGGCTTGTTCCCAAGTTTTCTGGAAGGTTAATGAAAACCATGCAAAGAAATGCTGAGAACTGGGTTTGTTCAACCTTGAAAGAAGCCTCAGGTGAGACCTTATTACCATAGACCAGTACAAGAGGGTGGCTACCAGGAAGGATGGAGACTCCCTTTCTGCAAGGAGTCCTATGGAGAAGACAAAGGGTGATGGGGACAAGCTGCTGCTGGGGAGATTCCCATTGGACTCCAGAAGAAAATTGTTCCCTGTGAGAACAGTTGGACTCTGTGAGAACAGTTGGGCTCTGAAGTCATGTGCCAAAGGAGGCAGTGGTTTCCTAGATTCATAGACTGGTTTGGCTTGGAAGGGGTCTTAAAGATTGTCCAGTTCCAACTGCCTCCCACTAGCCCAGGTTGCTCAGGCCTCATCCAACCTGGCCTTGAACACCTCCAGTGTTCCAGTGTCCCCCCACCCTCCTTGGAAAGAATTTCTTCCTAATCTCCAGTCTCAATCTGCCCTCCATTGGATTTGCCTGCACAGTTCTAAGGCTCAACTTGACAGAGTGCTGGAGCATCCCCTTGCGAGTGGACTGCTGCCCAGAAAGGTTAGACCAGATGATCCTTGGGGTCCCTTCCAAGCTGGCATTCTGTGTTGATTAAATTCTCTGTTTGCCATCAAGCCTGTCCAGTGAACTGGGAATGCAGTGGGACACCAAGCAGCACAGGGAGTGAGCAAGGACTGTTACGAGGGGCTGAACCTGATCCGTTCGTGTTGCTGCCCTGGCTGCTGCCTTGGCCTCTGGGCCCCCCCTGGCCCCGGGTGCTGCCTTGGCCTCTGGACCCACCCTGGCCCTGGGTGCTGCCTTGGCCTCTGGGCCCACCCTGGCCCTGGGTGCTGCCTTGGCCTCTGGGCCCTCCTTGCTTTGAGCCATGTGTGTATTGCAGTCCGCACACAGGAACCTCATTATGATGCTCTTCGGTTCTCGTTGCCTCAACTCAAGTCCATTATGAGCACCACGTTGGAACAAGTATTTTTTGGGCTTGTGTGTGCAGCCAGGGAGCAAGCTGAAGTGCCTGTAAAATGTGTATTATATATTTAGGTGTATAAATATATATATGTGGCTGTGTCTGGGTGTGTGAATGTTCACCTGCCTACAAAGAGAATAAATTTGATCTTTCAACTTTTATGGAGAGGAGCAAGGGGGGACTTGGTGAGTTCTAGAGAAGGTGTGTGGAGGTTAGTAAAAAGTTGTTATTAAAACAAAATCCTTCATTTTGTTTTGAAGTCTAACAGAAGCAGGAGATGTTACAGCCTGGCTTTTGGGGGGCTTTTTTTCCCCCATCTTTCTTCTTTCTTTTTTTTTTTTTTTAACTGTGTTAAGGAATTTTTCTACCTCAATCTAGTTTTCATGTTTCTATTCCTTCTCTTACTAACCTTCCCTTAATGCAATTGGAAGCTTTCAGTACTTAGGCCAGCCTTTACAAACTGCAGTCTTTATAATCAGAGGCTTGCTTCTGAAAGAAATAATTCTGTCTGGTGTTTGGAGGAGTCCTGCTGATGACTTGAAGCAGCTGAGTGCCATAAATGCTGTTACATCCAGGTCTGTTGTCTCTTTTTTAGCTTCTGGATGTTGTTGTTGATTGTAGAATGGTTTAGGTTGGAAGGGATCTTAAAGCTCATCCAGCTCCAACTCCCTGCCATGGGCAGAGACACCTCCCACCAGCCCAGGTTGCTCAAGGCCTTATCCAACCTGACCTTGAACATCTCCAGGTAGGAGGCATCCATGGCCTCCCTGGGCAGCCTGTGCCAGTGTCTCCCTACCCTTACTGTAAAGAATTTCTTCCTCATCTCCAGTCTAAGTCTGCCCTCCACAAACTTCCTTCAGCAGGAAGTAATTTTCTCTCCCTGGTGTGGCTGGTGTTTGGAGGAGTCCCCCTGATGTCTTGAGCCATTGCATCCAGACCCTTTCCTTCTTTTAGCTTATGGGTGTTGTTACTGATCTGTTACATGATTGATTAACTCACTAATTTTATGGTCATGCTAGTGGCCAGAGAGCTGCCAGAAGAGACTGTCACTCTAAGCAAACACAGGGCAGGACGAGTTCTCCTACCCCACTGTTTCTCCATCACAGCAATAATGCTTCTTACTTAAGAAGTAATAAACTCATCTGGATCAAGAGTGCATCAAACCAACCTCTGGGGTAGGATCTTATCTTTTGGGTCTTGGAAAATTGTGTGGAGTCTCCAATTAATTGCTGTGTTCATCCAAACCAGGGCACGAGCAGGACTGAAACTGTGTGGGTGAAGCACACAGGATGGCTTCCAGTAGCTCCCTTTGCTTTGCTCTGTCCAGACACAGGATTTATTTCCACACTTTGGCTCTGAGTTTAAATTTAGTGGGGATTTTTTCATTAGCAGTATTACTGTTCTTGGTTGGAGTTTGGGTTTGGTTGTGTGTTCTTGAGAGGAACCTCCATGGCAGGCAGGAATCAGGCGGATTTTTTTTTTCATGCCCATTAGGGGGCAATTTGAAACTGAGATCTGTCTCCAGGGGGCTAAGAGGGATAAAAAGCAAGGTGGGGATGGGAGAAGGGGAAAAGCTGAATACATTGTTTCCTGCCATTTGCTGC
>VWZE01011561.1:584414-604229 GCA_013396675.1 Eubucco bourcierii
GGGTTTTTTTCCCGCGGTTTTGTCTTTCTTTTTTTTTTCTCTTTTTTTTTTTTTTTTTCCCTTTCCCCTAGCACCAGGAAGAAGAGATGCCTCATTTTGAAACCTAAAGGGGGGAATAAGAAAAGTCCTTTGTAATATATTGCCATATTATCACTAAATCCCCTGACAGTTGTGACACAGAAGCAAGTCACCTGTCACTTAAGCTTGAGGTCTCTTTAATTTTCTCCTGGAATTCACACCAGGCTGTCTTTAATTTGAGGCCTTTATTGGAATTCTGAAACCTTTCTGCCTCCCTGGTGCTCAGATCTATTCTGAGTGCTGTTACAGAATGTATACAATAACCAACAGAGGGATTCAGAGGGGGCTGAAGCACTGTTTATTTAACACTCTGGAGGGATTTTCGTGCTTATTCGGTCCTGGCTACCCAGCTTTCAATATCGCTTTGACAACCGTTCTGCCCTTCTCATTAATTTTAAACAGTTAAAACACAGGAAAAAGAGAAAAAAGTTTTCATTATTAAAGTGCTTTACTTTTTAATAACAGAGGATTCTGGCCGCTCAGGGGAAAGGGCAAGCCTCACTAATTTCACATTCATATTAAAAATCGCTGGGAAGGTGACACTTGGTGCTGCCAGGAGGCTTAACAAAAGAAAAGTGATGGGAGGTGGCGGAGGGGGTTGGCTTGGAAGGAGCAGGAGGGGCCACCAAGTTTTCTGTTTCACCTCAATGGAAACTTGTTAGGCACAGCAATGAGTGGCCACTTCGAGGAGGCAGCAGCACTTGGAGTTTATTAAAGCTTTGCAGAGGCTCCCAGGCTGCAGACTGGCTCAGCTGATTAATAGGTGTGCGCTGAGTCCGCCCGGGAAAGAGCTGTGCTGGGAGGCTTGCTTGAGTGGCCTGGGACACAGGCAGCAGAGACCTGGGATCTGGGAGATTCCTCATGTGGCCTTAAAATACCCACTGCTGTCTTGGGAGATGAAGGGACCAGGAGTCTGGGGGGGCCTTTTTGTGTAGATGTGGAAACCAAAAGTCTTGGGGTGCTCTTCATGTACCTTTAAAATCCTGATTGTTGTCTTTGGAGGTGCAGGGAGCAGAAATCTGGGAGAGCTTTCTTGGAGGTGCAGGGAGCAGAAATCTGGGAGAGCTTTCATGGAGGTGCAGGGAGCAGAAATCTGGGAGACTCCTCACATGGCCTCAAAGTACTCATTGTGATCTTTGAGGTCCCTTCCAACCTAAACCATTCTGTGATTGTTGCCTTATGGAGAACGCTGGAACAGGTTGTCCAGAGATGTGGTCGAGCCTCCATCCCTGGAGATATTCAAGATCAGACTTGATGTGGCTCTGGGCAGCCTGAGCTATTTGAAGGTGTCCATGCTGTCTGCAGGAGGGGGGCTGCATAAGATGATTTTTCAGGGTCCCTTCCAAACTGATGCAATCTGTGAGATGCTTGGACCAGAAATCTGGGAGGCTCCTCACATGGCCTTAAAATACCTACTGCTGACTTTGGAGATGCTGCTGAACAGTTAGTCCAGGTGGGAGTGAGCAACACCTCTGGTCCCCATGTGGCTTTGCTTTATTGAAGAGCAACCCAGTGACTGGCATCTGTGGGATCCTAAGTTGTAACCTGGGCACTGTGTGGAGAGTTTAGGTGACATCTGAGATGTCTCAGGGCAGATTTGCTGTTAGGCTACAGAGTAGCAGATCTGAGTCAGCAGAACACTTAGTGTGGGGTGCCAGCAGCACTGCCTGGCTTCCACCATCACCAGGGTTTGTGGTGACACAGTTCCCCTGGCCTGGCAGCAGTGCAGAGGTGCTGCAGGGAAGGAGGATTTTGCAGCATGAAAGTGCCAAGCCAGGGCTGCTGCCTTGGCACAGGGCTGGCATGGAGTGGTGGGAGCTGGAGGTTTTGTTTTCAGTTAGCCCTGGTTAGATGTGGGTGTTGATCAGTATCCAGGTGCCTGTGGCACTGAGATTTGGATACTGGCTGCTGTCTTTTGAGAGCTGTGGCTCTTTGTTGGGAGAGGTCCACATCCATGGGTGCTTGGCTTTGCACTTTGCTGTCAGCTTCCCATCAAAAATTCTCTTCTCTGCCACGTTCCCTTTTGCCTCTCTCCCCGCAACTGCCAGGCAGGGAGCCTCTTTTCTCCTCCCAGTAACACCTTGCTCCCAGGAATGTTTGTTTTCTGTTTCCTGAGGTGCATCTGACAGTTTGATCCTGGGAAAGCTTGAGCAAGTGGAAAACTGCCCTTTGGGTCTGAGGAAGTCTCTTCTGTCACACCTTGGGTGCAGGAGTTTTGTCTTACTTCAGAGGAGCCAGGTGGTGACAGTTCCAGTTCAGTGTCACTTGTTGACAGGGAGAGAACTTCCTGTGGGCACCAAGAGTGAGGAGTTCATTTAGTTGGCTTTGTACTCAGGTACTGAGTCTGGGTTGTTCCCTGGAGCTTGAGGGTGAATTTGTCCCCTCCCTGGAGGTGCTCAGTGCCAGGCTGGATGGAGCAGAGAGCAACCTGCTCTAGTGGAAGGAGTCCTACCCGTGGCAGGGAGTTGGAGCTAGTTGAAGTAGTCTGGCATGAGTCTCCTGACCAGCAACTTCCTAGAGCATTCCAGGTTGCTTGGGGCAAGTGCCCAGAGGAACCTGCAGCATCAATCTGTGCCTGTTAGCAGAGAGTCCAGGGGGAGGTTATCCCAGATAACTCCAGTGGAAAGCATCCAACCTGTTGAATCTGAAAAATACATAAACTAACTAAAAAAGCTCCCTGGCAGGTGTTAGAAAAGACAGAATTAAACCTCATTTGCTCTCCCCACACAGCACTCACAGCCTGCTTTGACTTGAACATCTTTATCTATACTTCTGTGGTGTGAGGTTTTTTGGTTTGGTTTTTGTTTTTTTTTTTTTCTTTCTCTAGTAATATTGAGAGGATTACCTTTGGTGGCCCCTGGGTGGTTACTGTGTGATTTTACTGTTATTAAATCTATTGTAAACTGCTTCATTATTCCTGACTCAAATTCTCTCTTTTCCTTTTAATCCTCCTCCATCACCCTTGATAGAAATCCTGTGGTGTGGACCCTCAGGAAGTCCGGGAGCGAGCCACAGTCTTGCAGACAAGATTTGAAGATTACATTCACTCCAAGGAGGGGAATATCTGGTGGGCAAAGAAAGGTCAGTCAAGGAGCTGGGGTCCTCTTTTCTTTTTTATCCCCAGAAAGGCTTTTCTAAGCTGCCAAGGTTTGCTTCTAGGTGGAGAGCTTCAGGGAAAAAGGTTTGGAAGAAACATTTTGGGGCTGCTTGGCTCTGCAGGGAGTTGAGGTGGGCCCAGAAGGCTTTGGCATGATATTAAATGTTAATTTCTTGCATTGCCATATTAGGTGCAAATGAGGTTTAAGCTTGGCTTTTGATAGGATTTACATCCAAGGGCTCTGACCCAGCCACAGGGCTGAGGAGGTGATGGGGGTTGTGCTGTGACTTGCTAAATCACCACCGTGCTGCAACACCCTTTAGGTGCTTACAGTTCACACCAGGGATGAAGCTGAAGCCTGTAAGACAGGATCCCTTGGGAGCAGCTCTTTAACAGGCAGAAGTGTTAGACTGGAGGTGGTTGTGTGGGGAGGTGGGGAAAAATGAGAGGGAAGTTAGTCCAAACTGCAGGAGGGAGCAAAACTGAGATAGATGTAGTAAATGATTGTAGCTAGGTGCAAATCTGGGATTTGATCCTTAGAGCAGCCTTCAGTACCTGAAGCTGGGGAGGGACTTTGATGAGGGCTTACAGTGAGAGGATGGCAGGCAGAGGCTTTTTGCTGGGAGAGGAGAGGTTGAGACTGGAGATTAGGGAGAAGTTCTTTCCAGTGAGGGTATGGAGACACTGGAACAGGTCCTCTTCAGGGTTTCAAAATAGCTTTTCTCCTGCAGTGACAGTGTCAGAGGCTTGCTACAGGAGCAGCTGGCTTGCACCCAATTTCAGCTGTGCTGTGCTCCTTGCATGGTGTGTAACTGCTTTTACAGCTCCATAGCCTCAAAGCATATGATCAGATGCTCAAGTCTGTCTGGATGAGCTTCTTGTTGCTCCCCTGGGATTCCCTTTGCCTCCTAGATTCATAGAATGGTTGGGGTTGGAAGGGACCTGACAGATCCTCTGGTTGGGCTTGGAAGGGACCTGACAGATCCTCTGGTTGGGCTTGGAAGGGACCTGACAGATCCTCTGGTTGGGCTTGGAAGGGACCTGACAGATCCTCTGGTTGGGCTTGGAAGGGACCTGACAGATCCTCTGGTTGGGCTTGGAAGGGACCTGAGAGATCCTCTGGTTGGGCTTGGAAGGGACCTGAGAGATCCTCTGGTTGGGCTTGGAAGGGACCTGAGAGATCCTCTGGTTGGGCTTGGAAGGGACCTGAGAGATCCTCTGGTTGGGCTTGGAAGNGGTTGGGCTTGGAAGGGACCTGACAGATCCTCTGGTTCCACCCCCCTGCCACTAGACACTTTCCACTAGACCACATTGCTCAAGGCCTCCTCCAACCTGGCCTTAAGCACCTCCAGGGAGGGAGCATCCACAACCTGTCTCTCCTCATGTGAACTTCTAACTTGAAAGGACTGTGACAAGGAGAACAACTTGAATGGCCCTGGTCACACTTGGAAACCTCTCTGGAGTGTCTCCCTGCAGCCTGTGTCACTGCACACACACACACAGACCTGTTGCTGACCTCAGCACTCATAACTAACTTTTTCTTTTCGCCTTGGAGGAGAAGTACAGAAAAATGTATCAGGAAATGCTGAGGTGTTGTGCATCCAATTTATCTTGTACAGGAGCACTCCACCTCTTTTTCTCTTCCTCTGCTATCTACATATGCAAATTTGCCACTGCTGAGTGGCTTCCATGAGCCCACTCTTCCTCCCCTCTGCACCAGGCATCATGAATAATTAACAGGGCAGCTGGCTTTTGCTTTCATGGCAGACAATCAATTGGAAGCTGTGCCAGAGATGCATTTGTTTCTCTCTCTTTTTTCCTTTTTTTCCCCCCCATTTTCTGCCCTAGCCCATGTTAATAAGCAGGGTTTTTCTCTGCAGCCTGCTTTCAGAAGGCAGGTGGCTCCCTGCCCACCCAGCCCCCTCTGCCTCTTGCTCCCCTGGTTTCCAAACTCAAATCAAATGGTTCACTGAAGGTGCTGCCCTTCAAACTTGATGGACTGATCAGTGGTGAGGTGGGTGGGAGGAGGATTATGGCTGGGTCCTGCTGCCTGAAGGATGAATCTGCTCAGGCATGGAGCCCCTTTGGAAAGTGGAGGACTCTCCCTCAGCAGGCTGCGTGGTGATAGGAGCTGTTTTGGATGGGTCGAGCTCAGGATGCTCTGAGGAGGAACTCTGAAAATGAGGAGGAACTTCTTTAATTTGAGGGTGTTGGAGCCCTGGAGCAGGCTGTCCAGAGAGCTTATGGAGTCTCCCTCTCTAGAGGGATTCCAAACCCACCTGGGCATTGTGATCCTGGGCAAGCTGCTGTGATTGCCCTACTTTAGCAGGGGGGTTGGATGAGATGGTCCCCAGAGGTCCCTTCCAACCCTCGCCATGCTGGGGTTCTGTGATCTGGCCTCTGTAATTGCACATAAAAGCTGAAACCCATGACTCTGGCAACAGCAAGAGATCTAAAGACCTGCTAATAATGATCTAAAAGAGGTTGATGCTCACAAAGATCTCGATTTAAATCTGGTGGGTGCTTCAATGGACGTTTGCAGCTCTGAGCTGCTCGGGCAGCTGTGTGAGCTGAGGTTTTCACTGCTGCTTGGGCAGGGCTGTTAGCTCAGCTGGGGGTTAGTGTCTTGCAGCTTTCCCTGGTTTCACATGCCCTGACTTAGGACTGGATCTGGGAGCTGTCTGTCAAGGCTTTGGGCTGACCTTTCCCACCTTGAGTCTGTTCCTGTGGTCTGGGGGGGTTAGTCCCAGCAGTCTTTCCTGGCTGGAGGAGTGCAGGAGGTTGAGCTCAGCCTTTGTAAGAACAGGATCTTTAGTATCAAGCACTTCAAATGCTGCGAGAAAGGCAACGATATCAGCTCCAACAGGACCAAACTGCCAGCAAGAGCAGGTTCATGGTGTTCCTTTTGAAGAGTTACAGCTTCTCATAGCAGCTCAATTTGACCAATAACTTTGTGGGGAGAAGAAAAAAAAAAAAAACCTAAAGCAGCAGAAACAGGGTTGTTGAGAGGATTGGAGTTGGTTTTTAAGCTGTCAGAAGAATGGCCTTCAGCTGAGAGCCTGAGTCAAGGCATTTGGAATTTAGCATTCTCTTTGTGGAGGAAAACACAGGCTCAGGTGCCTGTGAAAGAGCAGTGTTGTGAAATTGGGAGGAAGGTGCAAAAGAAGGGGGGGAAAAAAAAAAAAAACCCACCCCAAACCTTCAATCTTTTCTTCTCATCGATTGGGAAAAGGAGTTCACTTTACTCAGTAAACAGAGCTTTGATGGATTCCCTGGGTCCTTCCAGGAGCTGATCTGCTAAAATGACATTTTTATTACTGTTCATAAACTCCAATCTCTGGCTGCTGCCAAGAGATTAGACATAAGCTGTGGGCAAACTTGCTGGTCTGGTGGCTCAACAGGCAAGGGCAGGAGAGGTTAGAGTTTAGAGCTTGCTGCTGTTGGGGGCTGAGGGGGAGAGGAGGATGTAGGTGGTGGTTGGAGTAAGGGCTGAGGGGGACACAGGAGGTTTAGCAGGCAGAGGAGCAGCAGGGGATTGAAGGGAGGCATTTTCTGAGCTGGAGTTTCCTTACTCCAAGTGCCTCTGTTTCCTGCAGCAGAGAGGACAGCCTGGGTGTAGTTAATGTTCCGGGTGGGTGGAGGAGCAGTGGTAGTGATCATATTAGTGGATGATTGTCTTTAGAGCAATGAGCCCTGAGGGAAGGGCATTACAGGAATCTAAAGATGTGAGGGGGAATTTGCACACAATTCTATTCCTTTTCCCTTTTGAGAAGGGGAGCTCTGTTCTCTGCCTGAGGAGGAGTCAGGAAATCCATCTGGCTCTCAGATATTTATAAGGGACTAGGTAGTAACTGGTGAAAAATGCATGGACTGCTGGGACTGTAATATCAGAGGAGTCTTCCTGTGCCATCTCCATGCTGCTTTTTCCTTCTCTCCATCCCTGTATGTTCCCTCTCTCCCCTTCTCTGCTGCCATTTGATGTCAGTGACTCTTCTCAGGAGATGTGCTCCAGAGATCACCTTCTCTGGCAGAAAGGAGCAGCCCTGCGAGAAGCAAACCTGACGCAACTTAATGGAGCTTTGTTTCAGATTCTAACACTTCCCCACCACCTACCTTCTCCTTTTGGGATTGTAGTAGCACTCTACAAGCTTCACAGATTTTTAACATCCCAACCTTTTCTACCAGCTGATGACCAGAAGGTGTCCCAAAGGACAAGACCAGTGTCCTTCCAGCTGGAACAGCTGAATCTTTAAGTGTATATAGATATAAAAATGCAGTAGCAAACACAATTCACTTCGGGTGTGTTTTTTTTCCTCCTTTCAGCACTGCAGTCCTTCCTTTGTGCCTACACCACCTACCCCAGGAGCCTCAAGCACATCTTTCACATCAAATCCCTCCACCTGGGTCACGTAGCCAAGAGCTTTGGCCTGAGAGATGCCCCCCAGAACCTGACAGCTCTTCCAAGTGCTGGCTCAAAGAAGAAAACCAAACCAAGGCCAAAAAGGTAGGCCAGCTTGCTGTTGTTGAGCTGAGGAACACCACATGGCTAACTCTGGTTTGTTTTGCTCCTCAAGGTTGCTGTGCATGCTCTGGGAATCATAGAACAGTTTGGATTAGAAGGGACCTTCAAATTCAGCCTCTCTGAGCTGTTGTTTCGTTCCCCCTTTTTCTAATGGCTTTAGTGAGCCTAGAAATTACATTTAGTAGACCAATTTGGTTAAACATTTGAATGGGAATTTAGTTTAAAAAGCCAAAAAGCAATGAGCAAAACAACCAAGCAGCTCCATTTTGGAGCTTGACTTGTGAGAGATGCTCTTTGTTGAGGGATGAACCTCCACACCCCAGCCTGGGTCTTCCACCTTTGGAGCATGAGAGAGCCATCACCTTCTGCAAGTCTTCTGAGCAGAAACAGCCTAATTTTTGTGCATTTTTACTTCATCCAAGAGTGACTTTGGAAGATGAGGGAGGGTGTGGGAGTGACTTTCTTCGTTGCACAAGCCTTAGGTGGTGGAGCTCCAGCAGTGGTTCAGCCATCACAGCCAAGCACCTCCATAGTAGAAGCTGCCATAGTTTTGCTGTTCACATCCCCACTTCCAGCTGCATGATCCTGCAGAGGGCTGTGATCCCTAACTCAACATCAACTACAGCAGCAGCTCCTCCTCCTCACTCCTGTCCAGGCAAGGGCTCTCTCAAAGCCTGCTGCACTCAGGAGTGCTTGCTGGTGGTGCAGGACAGGGGGTGACCAAAAGCCACAAGGAAATAAGAGAGAAATGAACATTTTCACTTGTCAGAGCTGGAGCTGCCTGTCCTGTCTGCTGTGAGCAGGGCTGTAGTAGTGCTGATTTATCTCACAGGATGGTCTCTTCCTGGCCTTCATAAATACTGCTGTGTCAGGAGCAAAATGTGTCTCACTCTCTTTAAAGGCCTTCTGTGGCCTCCCCTGGCCTTTCTCATTGCCTTTTTTACACCAGACAGGCAGTCCTTTGGAGGCTTTCTCCTGCAGTTCCTGGCTGTCAGATTTGCCCTGGGACAGATTGTGTCCATTCTCTTGGAATGATCAGCAGCAGCTTGGACTTCTTCTCACTAAAAAGACATCAGCTTAGTGCCTGAAGGAGAGGGGAGGACTGCAGTGTATGATTTGATGATCAACTGTAGTTATCTAAGTATAAAGCCAAATCAGAAGGCAGATCTTTGATGGGCATGATCCTTCTACAGGACTTGTTCTGCTGCCTGTAGATTTCAGTAGTTAGGGCAAAAAGATTTCTGCAGACTCCTGTGGGATGACTCCCAGGTCAGGTCCATAGTAGATTTCAGTAGTTTGGGCAAAAAGATTTCTGCAGATTCCTGTGGGATGACTCCCAGGTCAGGTCCATAGTAGATTTCAGTAGTCAGGGCAAAAACATTTCTGCAGACTCCTGTGGGATGTCTCCCAGGTCGGGTCCGTAGCAAAGCTGTGGTTGCAGCTCTGTCCCCTTCAGTGTGTGGACAGGACTGTTCCTGGGGAAGAAATTTGAGCCCCCCTGATGCTTCTGAAGGAGCAGAGCCCTGAACTCTCTTCTCTGCTTGAAATGGAGCTGAAGGTGCTGAGTTTGTCTGCTCCTAACTCCTTTGGGTTGGTTCCACAGGGTAAGTAACCCTCCCTCTTGAGGTGAGAGTTCTGAGGCCTCACAGTAGCACAGCAGCAGGCTGCGAACCTCTGCCTTAGTGAATCACTGCAGCAACTCAGAGGNCATTTCTGCAGACTCCTGTGGGATGTCTCCCAGGTCGGGTCCGTAGCAAAGCTGTGGTTGCAGCTCTGTCCCCTTCAGTGTGTGGACAGGACTGTTCCTGGGGAAGAAATTTGAGCCCCCCTGATGCTTCTGAAGGAGCAGAGCCCTGAACTCTCTTCTCTGCTTGAAATGGAGCTGAAGGTGCTGAGTTTGTCTGCTCCTAACTCCTTTGGGTTGGTTCCACAGGGTAAGTAACCCTCCCTCTTGAGGTGAGAGTTCTGAGGCCTCACAGTAGCACAGCAGCAGGCTGCGAACCTCTGCCTTAGTGAATCACTGCAGCAACTCAGAGGAGGAAAATCTTTTTTTTATATTAGTGTCAGTTGTGACTCTTTCCACATAATGGTTGCTGCAAAGTCCCTTAGCAAACGTGAGCTGTTCAATTAAAGCACTAATCCACACCACTGTGCCTGGGCTGGTGACATCTCTTGCACGTGGACGTAGCTTGGAGGAAATCAAAATGCGAGGGGAAGGGATTTATAGCAGGGGAAAAAAAAAAAGTTGGAGACAGCATTGTCCTGCTTTGAGAAGCCACCAGGGACAGGGCCCACTGATCTGCCTCCTGCTTCAGCTGACCCTCACCAGCAGATGGGCAACAGGATGGGAATGCCCCTGTGAGCAGGGGATTTAAGGGAGCTTTATTTCAGGAAGAATAGCCTGATTAGCCGATAAAGAGCATGTAAGATGGTATGGGGTGGGCTTTGATGTCTTGCTGGCCCAGCAGGGTATCAAGCTATGACTGACAGTAGCGTGTCACAGGATTACTTGGCCTGCAACAATGCCTCTCTCTGTTCCTGTGATGTTGCTGCTCTGTTGGAGCCACTTTTTCCCTTGTTACAAACCTCTTTTAGACAGCGTTCCTCCTCCCCGAGCCTTCATCCCATTAGAGCACAGACAAGCTGGGGATACAGTAGGTAGTTTCTGCACGGGCCAAGCAGGGTTGGGGGATGTGGAGGAGGGGTTGGGGGGGTGTGGAGGTGTTGGAACAAATGGTCTGAGAGTGATTGGAAAGCTGATTTGCAGGTGGATCATCTAACTGCAGCTGAGGGAAAGTGAGCAGACTTTGCAGGGGTTTGTCAGGGCTCAAGCTGCAGCTCTCAAAGCCAGGAGCATCTGGGAAGCCCAAACCCTGCAGAAACAGCCAAAGCTGTGACATGCAACAATTGCTCTGGCCTGTGAAACTTGTGTCTAGTCAACTTTCTCTGGGTGTGCTTAAATATATATATATCCAGCAAACAAACCAGAGAAGAGATCTGGTAGTATTTATAGGATAGTTTAAAGAGAGTGGATATAGATTCAGCTTTAGTCTCCACCAGCATAAATTCAGTGCAGTGCTGGGAACACAGAGAAAATTACTTTTGATTTCACACTGAGCAAGCAGAAAGCAAGATTTAGCCTGCCCTTCAGAAGAAAAATGGGGTTTAATTGTGAATGCAGGGCTTGGAATGAAACCAGCACCATCAGAGAGCAATCTTTTAAGTTCTGTTTCTCACCTGATGCCCTGAGTGCTTCTTGTCCTGTTACACATTGTCTCCCCAACATCTGATACTTGGTATTAATCAGCCTGCTCACCAAAACCTCATCTCTCAGCACCTGCCCACAGAATAAAGAACAGGCAGTGCAGGTTGGAAGTGGGCTAAAGGCAATCATTAAATGTTTCCTTAAGAGGACAAAGCAAACTTTTCTTTTCTTTTCAAGTCTCCTTTTGTGCTTGGTGCCTCCTTAGGGACCTGCTCCGGGAAGGTGAGGCAGGAAGAGAGAGCAGCCAGGTGGGTGATGGCTCAGTGCTGAAATGTGGAAGCAGCTCCCCCCACTCCCTGAACTCACACAAAAAAACAACTTCAGGGTGGATCTTTCAGAGCTCCCTGTGCAAACCATCTGCCCCTTTGCTGGGCTGCTTCTTGCAAAACCCAGCCTGCAGCAACAACTGGTGGCCATTTGGGTGCAAGGTGAAATGCTGTGTTTAGGGCAGAGATGAGCCCATGAACCAGACACCAGGTATTAAGTTACAGCACATCAGCTTGGGAAGTGTCTGGGCTCGTGCTTTTGCTGAAGGGTAGATGCAGGGAAGCTGATCCCACTTGCATTGAGAGATTAGCTGTCTGTGGTTGGCTGTGGAGAAGCAGCATGAGGGGGAAGTGGCTGACATGCCAGACAGGCATGGCTGTTGACTCTCTCACAACACAGATGCCAAAGACCCACTGCCATTCCTCCAAGCATCCCTGTGCTACTCACTCTTTTGCATTTTGGTCTGTAGCCTCTGAAGATCTCTTTTCTCCCTTTGGGTTCCTGGTCCCCAAAGGATTTCACTGTAAGGAGGAGCTGCAGCTTCATTTGCCTCGTTTGTGTCTTCTGAAGGGCTTAAATCTTTGCAGTTCAGTAGGTGCTGTGAAACTCATTGCTAACAGGATGTCTCTGCTGCCATCAAGACTGAATTTACTTGTGAGCATCAGTTTGGGGGTGTTAGAGCAGGTGCACAGAAGGAGTAGAAAAATGCAGGTGAAGATCCCCTCAGGCTCCAGAGTTTAAGTCCAGCCCTGAACTAATCTGTGATCAAGAAAAGGTGTCCCAGGTGCTTTGGTAAGGGATTCATTTCCATCATCATTACCCTGCCATTGCTCTCAGAGTGGATATCCCAGACACACCCAGGTTGGCAAAGCCCCAGGATCACCAAGGCCAACCTCTGACCCTCCTCTACAAGATTCACCTGAAGCCATCTCCCTAAGCACCACATCCAAACCACCCTTAAGTACACCCGGGGTGGGTGACTCCTCCACCACCTCCCTGGCAGCTCATCCCAGTCCCTGACCACTCTCTCTCTGACAAACTTTTTCCTAATGTCCAATTATCATCGTGCCCTTAAGCTTTTGGCTGCAAGATCATTGTGTTAGTTCATCCCTCAGCATTCAGTGGTCAGACAGAATTAGCCTGCTGCTGGGGAATGCATCTTTGTGTCCCCCTCTGTGTGGCCAGGGCTGCAGCCTCCTTTGGGCGGCACTTAGCAGCTTTTTGCCTGCTCTCCTACCCTCAGAGCCTTGATTCTACTTGCAAGCATCTTGGCATTGACAGTTTTGGGAAGAGTGATGCTTCTCTTGCAATGGTTTGGGAGTGGAGGCTGCAGCTGTGTCTCCCTGCACAGCAATTGGCTGATCATTAGGAGCAGTTTTCCTGGCAGTTTCTTCGGGGGCCGCTTGCAGCTCTCCTAATATCAATCAATTAGTCAAAAGAGGAGTTTGGAATTCTGCCCACTGGGAATTTCCCTTGGTTTGGACAGTCTGCTCTAGAAAGCCAGCCTGGAGCTTGGGTTAAGAGCATGGTTTCATGTGCTGGGAGTGCAAATGGATCCAAAAATGAGGGTAGGAGATGTGGCTGCTGGGAAAGGCATCACCGTGGCTCTCCGTTAAGGCAGCTCAGGGACACAGATGAGTTCTGCTTCACCACACCATGATGTTAACAAAAAAAAAGTCCTGTTAGGAAGTGGAAGTTTTATAATGGTTAAATCCAGCCAATTGTTTGTTACCTGCATGCTGCAGAGCCCTTTATTGCTGCCCTGTTCCACTATGGCCTTTGCTCTGAGTGAACCTGCACATGGAGCTGGAAGACCTCAGTGCTGCTTGGGACACACCACCAAATGATCACCTTTCTCTAATTGCAGTAGGCCCTTTCCTAGCCTAAAGCACAGAGTGTGACAGAAGCAAGAATCCTAGGAAGAGCCTTCCAGTGGTGGTTTCATCCCTTCTCCATAGGCTGAAGACCAATGGATGATAGAGAAAGCACAGCTGTGGGGTTTGGTATATCTCTGCATAGCTGAAATACTTCAGTAGGGGTAAGATGGGCTTTATTTCTTTAGCATGTCTTAGAGTGAAGGATGCTCTGGTCTGACTGTTCTGGAGCAGCTTTTGATGCTCAGTCTGGCTGGGTAATAATTTTCTTTGATCTCCTCAAGCTACCATTTGCATCAGCTGGTAACAGAGTTCCTGGGCCAGCTGGTGACTTGTCGACAGCAGTCTAGGATTGCTGATGGATCTCTTGCCCCTACTCCACAGAAACAACAGCAAAACCCAACCCAAACAGGGTTGTGTTGGCTGCAGATGGTTCATCCAACACTATAAGTAGAAAAAGCAGGTGTTGCAGCAGCCTTGGCCCAGAGGTAACCCAGCTCAGCTGCTGGCACACTTTCAAAGAGCTGTTGGAGATGCTGTCAGGCAGATTGATGGCAGGATCCACGTTGAAATGTTTGCTGATAAATGGAGCAGCCTGCTCCCTGTCTCCTCCAAAAGCACACCATGAGTTCTGGGACTGTGCAGCACAACTTCTACTTTCCTCCTTCCTCAGCTGGAGGAATTTGGGAGCCTTTGGTTGCTTGCAGATGCTGCGAGTTGGTTAAAGGTCGCTCCCCTTGCTGCGCTGCATTGCACCAGCAGTTCACACAGCTCAAGACAAAGGAACGGGCACCAGTGCCAAGCAAGCTGAAGGAGACATCCCTAAGAAGCTTGCTCAGTGTTTAGGTTAAAAAGCCAGCAGAGGCATCTTCTGAGCCATCAAGTGATGGCCAAGAAACCATGAGGCACATACATGTGCCACTGCTGTGCCACGTAGGAGTTTTGGGCTTGGAGAGCAGCTTGTGGTGCAGTGCTGTGATGAAGATTTGTCAGTGAAGCATATTAGAACATGTTAGAGTTTAGAGGTGAAAATGGGCAAGGGTGGCAGATGCTCATTCCTTTTTTCTTTCTGTTGCCCCTCAGCCCTTTCACACCTGGGAGTTCAAGACTCCCCTTGTCCAGGGTGGTGGTGGTTTGTGTATGGCAACAAATTCAGTCTGACAGAGCCAGCTGGTGCAGCCTGATCATTCCTAGATCAACAATGCTTGGGAGGTGAATGGGATCTTAACTGGAAGCAGCACAGTTGGTGCATGCTTTTCTTCCTCCTCTTGGAGCTCTCCGCAGGATCTCAGCTCTGAACATCCTCAGAGCTTAGTTCAGTGCACTTCTCTTGGGCTTTGGTCTCTGTTATGCTCCACCTCCTTGTTAGTGATTGTGGAGTTCAGTGGGTAGGGTCTTCAGGGCTCACAAAGCCCTCAAGGTGTGTGGAAGTCACAGGCTGAGGGTGTGTTGCATGTCACTGAGGTGGGACTGTGTGGTGAGGCAGGATGGCAGAGCAGAAGACAGAGCTGGAACGACAGGAGAGGTTTAGGATTTTCACTCACCTGATTGGGGCTTTTCATTATATGAAAAAGATTTGCCTTTAGTCTTTTCTGATACTCTTTTGATACCTTCTTTGATACTTTAGCAAGAGAGTATCTCCTGAGGAGGTACTCAAAAGCATCTCCTTTTCAAGGGGCAAGAAAAGGAGAGCAGCTCAGTTCACTGCCTCTGAGGTGGAGGGTTGGGCAGCACCAGCACCCCTGCAGACCTCTGCAGCTCCTGACTGGGGTGGTGAAGAGGACCAGCGTGCTGGGAGTGGCTCTGCAGGTGGAGACAGAAGGAAACTGAAGCAGAGGAAAGCAGGATTTTATTCTCTTTCCTTTGCTGGACACCTCTGTCTTGTCTTTCCTGGGTGCTCTTCTGCTGCCTTTTCATCTCTCAGTGATGTATTTAGCAGGACTCACAAGGTTCTCCTGTTGAAAGAGTGAATAAATCAAGTCCAGTTTTCTGGAGCAGGACAGAGCTTTTTTGTCTTTAAAAGTTTGTCTCCCCCCTGCTCTTTCCTAGTTTTTCAGGACAGAACAAAGTCAGCTGGGGCCAGTTTCTCTGTTTCCAGTTTCTCTCTCTGCTGAGGCTGTTGGTAGCAGCTTGAGATGCAGCTCAATTACAGATGTGCAGAGGCAGCTGTAAACCCAAGGCTTCCATTCCTCCTTCAGGAGGCAGGGAGCTTTCTCAGAGCATGCCAAGCAGTTACTGGGCTCTCTGCCTCCCCTTCCTCACTCTGCAGAGCACCTTCTCTCCCCTTGCTAATGAGGTGATTACATCTTGGGGTGTTGCTGGGTTTGCCCTACACCTGGGACAGAAAGCCCAAAGCAGTGGTTGGGTCTAGCATTCAAGCCTCGAAAATGAAGGGGTGATGAAGTTAGAAGGTGAATCTAACTCATCTCTGCTGGTTGCTCTGACTGCTTTCCAATCCCCATCTGTCTTTTATGGGAGTCCTGACACCCCCTATCTAGTGTAAAAGAGCAGTAGTCCACTGGTGGTGCTGCCTGGCATCCCATATGTCACAGCACTCAAGCCCCAGCCTGCTGGCCAGCAGCACAGAGAAGCCCCATGGCTTGTGTTCAGGGACAGGTTCTTCCTCACTCACGTGGTGGGGCTGTTTCATTTTCTGAGTTATGACTTCTCTCTTCCTGTCTCATTTTCCCCCAGCTAATAAAAGTGGCTGTTTTCTCATCTGTGTGAGCATTCCTGGCTCCTTTAAGCCCTGCTGAAATCTTGGCACTGCAGCACATGGGGATGGGTTGGTCATTAGTGAAGCTTTTTTTTTTTTTTCTTTCTTTCTTTCTTTCCTCCCTCCTGCAAGTTCCTCTTAGCTGTTTTCTAGCTCTCCACCTCCAGACTGAGTGGTGTGTTTGGAGGGAGGGGTTTAAAGGGCTGGGGGATTCTCTGCCCATTATCAAGGTGATGTGTTCGCATTAGGGCTCAGTGCTGAGTGATCCCATCTAGGCAGCACAGAAGGAGGTGCTGACAGTCCCTGTGTTGAGCCAGCAGAGGGGAGGTGAGTTGTGTCTGTTACAAATGCACCTTGCATCTGCAGCCTCTTTGGGAAGCTTTTCCCCATGATTTCCAGTAGCACCACCCAGCTCTCTTAACACCACTCCAGCCTCTGGCAACAGGGAGCATGCAGTCAGCCTGAGCTAGGAGAGTGGATGTGGAGGCCAAAGAGATGAAGTAGCTTGCCCAAGGATGCTCAAAGGGTGAGTATCAAGGTCTTGCTCTGTTCTCCTGGCCCTTGTCTCACCAGGATTGTCCTGACTGCTCTGGCAGAGCCCCAGAGGCTTTCAGCAGTTAAGCAGAGAGGAGATTTTACATTTTTCTATCAGGACACAGGATCCAGCCAGGGGTCCTGGCCTGGTGCACTTGGGGAGTGTTGTGGCTGCAGACTGTTGCTGTTGCCTGTGGCTCTTCCATCTCCTGGCTAAGCAGAGCCCTGGCAGCTGCTTTTCTTCTCAGTGATCAGCACAGGTTCCATAGCACAGCTCCATTGATTTTGTGGCCCTGGTTAGGAGGAGACAGCTCCCTGTTTCCTGCATCCACCCTTGCCCTATGTACAGCTGATCACCAGAGCAGGGGGTATTGATTTACTAATTGGGCAATGATTTCACCTGATTGATAATAAAGTGTTGGACAACCTCCCTGCTGAGCTGAAACTCAGCCTTGCAGCTAGTGGTGGATTACTTTGTCCTTTTGCAGCAGATCCTCAGTTGTTCAGTAAACTGATCTGTTGCTTGGTAACCCTGGGATTGCTGTAATAAAGGCTTGGGGAGACAATGAAAGTGTCAAGCAGAAACTTCTATCAAGTGCTGGAGGGGCCTGAGCACAGGATGCAGCTGCAGGGGTTTGCAGCAGAGCTGGGCTGGCTGAGGACACATCATGGCCTGGTACTGGTTGTGCACCCTCCCCAAGCATCCCTCCATGGACTTGTGCAGTCAGGAAGGTGATTTGATCAGGTAGGTCTGCTGTGGAGGTGCTGCAGGTGTGGCTTCACCTACAGCATCTTTCCCTTGTTAGCTGTGCAGTCACTTTGGAGTCGATTCTGACTTCTCACCTTGGTTTCTGTGGGTTGAAACCAAGTGGTGGCTTCTGCCTTTTTGCTCCAGCCCTTGGGCTAACACCCAGCTTGGATGCTGAATTAGTGTGAGAGTGGAGACTGCTCCAAAGGTAGCAGAGTCTTGCCTGTGGAGTCCAGGCCTTGTCTTCTAGGGAGCAACAGGTCCTGCACCGAAGGGAGGGTGAGAGCAGAAAGGATGAACTCTGCCCAAGGTCACAGAGCAGGACAGTGCCAGAACCTGTTGGGGAGAAAATGCTGAGTGGACTTTTCTGTTTACAGCTGCAGTTCAGGGCTACAGGCAGAGCCAGGCTGGAGCAGTGGCTGGGCAGAATGCAGCTACCCTTGCTGGTCCATGAAGAGGGAGGCTGTAAGGTGCATGTGATGGCTGCAGGGCACTGCAAGAGAAGGGTCTGGTGGGTTTAGACTCCTGACATCCTGCTGGTGGTTGGTTGGTAGTGTTCAGCCTTTAAGCTCTGTTTGTAAAGCATTGTGCAGCCTCTTAAAGCTGTTAGGGTTGGGCAGGTGGAGTAGTAGTATCATTTTGTTGTTGTTATTGCTGATAGTTTTATTCTTGTTGCTGTTATGATTTTTAGTATTACTCTTTTTTTTAAATTGTTTATTGTTGTATTTATTTAATTTATTTCTCACTTATGACTGCTTTCAAGCTGCTGTGTCACCTCATTCATCAGCCCACACGACCTTCCCTCCTTCTGCCTGCCAGCCCTGCAAGAGCATTTGCACACAACAAAGTTTTGCTTTTCAAACTGGCCATGAGGTTTTGCCACCTTTTTGTGGAAAACCTCTCACTACAGGATCTGCTTTTGCAGGAGCCAGAATTTCAAATCAAACTTCCAGAACAGGAAAAAGGAAAAAAGGGAAGAAAAAAAAAAAGAGAAAAAAAAAAAAAAAAAGAAAAAAAAAAAAAGAAGGGGGGGGGAAAGGTCAGGGGAGGAAAAANAAAAAAAAAAAGAAAAAAAAAAAAAAGGAAAAAAAAAAAAAAAAGAGGAGGGGAAAGGTCAGGGGAGGAAAAAAAAAAGGGGGGGGAGGGAAAGAAAAAAAAGGGGAGGGGAAAGAAACTGTTCCACTACTAATGTGCAAATGTCACTTTGCAAGGCTGTGAGCTAAGAACCCACCCAACAGCCTCCCAGGGAAAGAAATCTTAATTCTTCTCCTCTCCTCTCCTCTTGCCCCTCCCCCAGGTCTGAGAGGACCCCTGGCAGACGTCGCCTTGCTGAGATCCTGCGGTCTGAGTATTCCAGTGGCATGGACACTGCTGTGTCCTCCAAGGGCAGGAAGAAAAGGAAGCAGAGGAAACCTGGCAACCAGCAGCTTCCAACATGAGCCAGGACCTTCCAGTCATTGGCTGCAGAAACTTGCTGGAGTGCCTCAGCTGGGGGTCAGGGTGACCTGCAAATGGACTGAGGAGTGGCTGTGGTTTATCAGGCAGGTGTGGGAGGGCTCTCAGGGGTCTTGACCTCCTCCCCTTCATTGTTCCATAGGTCCAAATGGAATTGAATCCAGGTGTGTCCTGTTGCACTGCTGCAGTTCAATGTGGCACCAGGCTTCTAAGGTGGTTTTTGCAAGAGAAATAAAAGGTTTAAATGTGCTTTCTCAGACAAGTGTTGATGTCTGTGTAAGAGGGGAGTGAGACCTGGAGAAGCTGTTTAGAAGACCTGGGCAAGCACCCCACAGTCTGTTTTCTTGCTTGTTTTGAAGCAGCAGTGGCAGAGGAGGTGCTCCAGGAGCATACTTGGGAGGAGAAAGGAGGATGTCCTTTGCCTTGCCACACAGGAAGGCACTTCTGCTCCTGTCTCAGGTAACATAACCACGTTGCAGCCACCTTCTCTCCTGTCCTGGCTGCACTGGGATAAGATCTGTCTCTGGGCACTGAATTGTCAGTGAGATATTTCCACCTGGGAAGGAATCTCCCTGATGTCAGTGCAGGTGGCAGGGTTGTGGGGAGCTCTTCAGCAGCATCACACATGGTCCCTTTGGGGCAGAGCTCATGGGCACAAAACTTCATGTCAGAACTTCTGAGTCTGACAACAAACCTTGTCACTGTGGGAAGTAGCCAAGGTGCAATCCAGCAGCTTCCAAACTTCTTGCCTGCAGCATGTTGTCAGAGCTTATTCTGTGACACAGAGTGTGTCTGCACTGCCTCCCCTCTCTGAACATGCCCCTTTGGCTAGGCCTGTTCTGAGTATGTCCCAGGTAAGTGGACTTCACCTTGTCCATTTGTCTTTTTTTTTCCTCCTTGCTTCTTATCAGAGAACTCTGACAGCTGGGGAAAGGGAGGTGCTGTGGCCCCAAATGTGCAAAGGTTGGCACACCTTCAGCATTGTGCAGTGTGTGAAATGGAAACTGAGCTCTGGGGAAGACCCTGACAAAATTTCCTGGGAAGCTGGTGAGAAGTGGGGGCAGAAGTAGAGCTTGAGCTCTGGTGAGGGCCCTGTGAAACTGGTGAGATGTGGGGGCAGAAGTGGAGCTTGAGCTCTGGTGAGGGCCCTGTGAAACTGGTGAGATGTGGGGGCAGAAGTGGAGCTTGAGCTCTGGTGAGGGCTCTCTGAAGCTGGTGAGATGTGGGGGCAGAAGTGGAGCTTGAGCTCTGGTGAGGGC
>VWZE01011563.1:8143-62819 GCA_013396675.1 Eubucco bourcierii
CTTCACTGTTTCTCAGTAGAAACAATAGCAATTGGAAGGATAACAGAAACCCAAATTTTGTTTCTTGCTGTTTCATTACCCACATTTTTCGTCATACATGACACAGATAACATAACTCTAATCTGAAAAGTTTTCTTCTCCATCAGGGAAAGAGCAGTCATTCATATACAGGTAAAGTGATTATCATTCCAATTTCTTTTGGCTTGAAGTTGACCACATGAAAAAGAGGATGCAGCTGAGGAAGCCCTCTCTGAAGTTCCCTCATCTCTTAATGTTGAAAAGATGGCAATTTGGTTAGAAAGGACTCATGCTTGGTACCTGAGTTATCAAATTACATTTGGGCCTGTTTAGCTTGTTTGTGAATGATATTCATCCTTTTGGCTTGTTACATGATCCCTCTCTAATTTATGGAACAAAGCTACTTAGCCCTTAGATATCAGCTAACTTAGTTCAAAGAATTTTGCTGAAGTGCTAAGAGCCTTGAAGCTCAAGGCTACTGTTGATCAAGTAATTGTGTGATAAAACACCAATATTTCTGCTAAAAATACCAAAGAAATTACATTAAGATTTATATAAACTGAAGTTTCAAAGTCAGATACTTGAACGCTATCGATCACCAGAATTAGGACTGATCAAGCAGTCTGATCTCTGCCTCATGAGTTTATTCATTATGAGACACTTCTATAAGTATGGTTGCCATGAAAGACTATATCATTATGCATACACCCTGTGTGGTAGATTAAAGGTTGAAGCACCCAGTTGAATTCTTCTATGTTTGATTGACTTGAAGGTTACTTAGAGTTACTAAGATTTACTTTGCGATCTTAGCATTCTTTGAACATAGATTTTCTTACGATAAAATTGTAATTAGTGCAGGACACTCCTGTACGCTACATTTACACTGTGTACATGCACAATCACATTTTGCAACTCCTCAAGAAACAAGTGCCAAGTGGAATTATATGAGCAAGAGTTTTAACCTTACTAGATTGCCTATCTGAACCATCAGGAAGGCACACAGCAAAGTAAAAGCCCTATTTCTGAGATGCACATTGTTCTGTCTAGGTCATACATTTCTTCTTCAGAGAAAGAGTTGAAATGTAGTGTCTCTATTCTTGTGTCAATACACTTCCTAAATCAGGCATATCTTTTGAAATTAACCTCTTAACGGTGCCAGAAAACAATCATTAGTGCTTGCCCTTTGAAATCTAGAACAAATGACCACAACTAGAGATACAATAAAAATGAGATGGGCAGGATATTTCAGATAACACAGGAAGATATTTTTAAGTGCTAGAGAGATTTTTTTACTGCTTTAGTTATATAAATTGACATTTCTAATTTTTCTAAATTATACTACTGAACTCGATAAAACATCAACACAGGATAACTATGAATCTGTAACTAGACTACCCCATGTAAACCCAAATGTTATTTGACTCTCCCCCACAACAATGATACAACAGTAGCAATAGCTAGCTGTGTTTTCCATCATACTGAAATAAGTACTTATGGTTATGATAAGGAGAAATTCTAGTTGCTTGCATAGGGCTTTAGAAAAGCTGAAATTGCTGGTGATAATTCTTTTTTCATTTACTTCTTTGTAAATCATTAATTATTCCACTGAGATTATTCCTTAGCAGTTAGCTGACATAGCTAAATATATACAGTAGTGTACAGTGAGTGCTAATGAAGGAAGAGTCAGGCCAGCTTCCTTCTATGTATTCTAAAATCAGAGTTCACTATATTTAAAATTAGAGTGTTGCCTCTAGCTAAAAATTTCATAATATGCCAGTCTGATCTTCAACTGTAGCCTAAAAATATTATAGTCAGAGTAAATAATTAAAAAAGAAGTCCACCCAGAGTTAGAGTGGAGACCAAAACATTTTACATTGTAAATTTTCTGGATCATAAATTCATGCTGATAAGAGAATTAAGATGATGGCTTAGTCATAGACCAACACCTAGCTTCCATGAAAATCACTGAGAAACAGTGGATACTTTGCATCTAAAAACCCTTACAGTTTTAAAAATAGATCTTGCAAACTTCTGGACTTTTTTTGTCCTTGATTTAATTAGATTGAAGAGAAAAAGAAGCACTTTCTTGGCTGCTCAGAGAATGGCAGGTCAAAGCATTTGCATCAACCTTATTTTCTCATATTCATTTCTAGCTTTCATGCATAACCAGTGAAGTGCAAGGAAAAAAAAAAAGTCTCAGAATCTGGATACAAATCTCTAAGACTGAAAAAGTACTGAGTTAATGATAACCCTCACAGCTTGTAGTGAGCTGAGAGTTTTAGAGGCTATGCAAGAGAAGTGTGACATAACTCATTATGGTTTCTGTAACTAGTAAACTATGAGTCTCATATACGAGAGAAACCCTTTAAGATACAGTAGTCTATATCTCCATTATAACTAGAGACAAAATTCATTGTAGATCCCTGAAATTTCATCACAAAAGTAAGTAGATCAGCAGACCCATTGACTCTGCTGCTTTATTTTTAATAATTTTAAACTTATTATTGTTTTCCTTTAAGTACAGTAACCTTTTAATATTTTCATTCTTATTCTATATTTACTTTATTTATTTTGTGATTGTTGTAAACAAGTATTAAGACAAAATTCCACCACCGTTTATAGTGGTCACATCAATAAGGCAGAAAATCGGACATCCTATAGCAAAATTTATTAATTTACTTCAAAGGCAAAATAGCTAAAAACAGATTACAAACTCTACTCATAGCATTTAAACTTAGTCCTGTGCTAGGAGTAGCCTAAGGATAGACAGTCACAATTCTTTCTTTGCTTTCCCTTTGCTGTAGGGGAAGTAATTTGACTGCTGACTTATATAATACATGACTATCTTCCCCTCTGTGAATTGCTCTGTTTGGCATATTACAGAAGGCAGAGTTAAGGTTCTGTACGTGCTTTATGCATGTCCTTTCAATACCCCTTAGAATTACTCACCCCAAGGGGAATATATAACATTTGCCACTCTGTGCTCTTCTCCGTGTTTTAAGGTTCATTACATTGACACTGAAGGACAGAGGGTATGTGGCTCTTCATTCATTCCTGGTAGTTTTGGTTGAGGTTGATTACAGTTTTACATGTTGCATACAATTACAAGATAGAAACCAAACCATTACAATGTAATTCAGAATGTTTTTATAACACACTAAAAGATATAGATACTAAAACAAATTCATCATAGATGAAAAGACCAAAGGTGAAACAAAATAAATAAAATACTGTGAGGTAACCTCATGGCAATTCTCTGCCACAACGCTTAAAGGGTTTTACAGGAAATGCTTTGTCAAGATAGGTAAGAATACAGTTAGAAGTATGTCTACAATATCCTGGTTTATATGTATATTTTTTTTAAAATAGAAAAAGTAAAAAGATAATTCTTCTATCAAACATTAATTGGGGTGTGGAAAACTCTCAGTCATAAGCATTCCTTCAAGCAGAAAACAGTGGGAAAGTCATGGGCTTCACAATTGGTCTCACAGGGGTCAAGAGGTTCACACTAGCTAAGGATCTATCCATATAATTCTAAGGAGAGAAAGATAAAGGAATGGAAATACAATGCCTCATTTTTCTTTCCATCTATGTAAGACTTCAGCATAATGCATCCAAACATTCAGTTAGCAACATTTTGAGAATAAAGATGCAAGCACCAAGTGCAAGAAGTCTTGCTGAGTGTTTAGAACACTGTATTAATGCATTTTTGTTTCAATTATTGATTGTCATTCTGGGTATTGCTGATAGTGATCCAAGAAGTCTTCCAGTATCTGAAGGGGGCCTACAGAAAGGCTGGGGAAGGATTATTTACAAGGTCCTGCAATGACAGGACAAGGGGCAATGGGCTTAAACTGGCAGAGGGGAGATTTAGACTAGATGTTAGGAGGAAGTTCTTTACAGTAAGGGTGGTGAGGCACTGGCGCAGGTTGCCCAGGGAGGTTGTGGCTGCTCCCTCCCTGGAGGTGTTCAAGGCCAGATTGGATGAGGCCTTGAGTAACCTGTACTAGTGGGAGGTGTCCCTGCCTATGGCAGGGGGTTGGAACTCGATGATCCTTGAGGTCCCTTCCAACCTTACCATTCTATGATTCTATGAAGAAAGGAGTAAAAGATTCACTCTGGATTAGTCAGTGTCATTATGAATTCTGCTCTCAGATTCATGCAGGTGGTTTCAAAATTTATAGGTAGCAAACACAAAAGATCTGTCTGAAGACAGGCTGAAAGAACTGTGTCTGGAGAGGAGAAGACTCAAGATAGGCCTAATAACTACATTTTGATATCTGAATGAGACCTACAGGAAGGTTGAGGAAGGATCGTTTGAAGGGCTTGTAGCAATAGGATGAGGGACAATGGTTTTTAACTGGTGCAGGGGTGGCCCTGGACAGCTTGCTCTAGTTAGAGATGTCCGTGCTGACTGTGAGGAAGTAGGACAAAATTACCTTTGAGGGAGCCTTCCAAACCAATGTCATCTGTGAATGTGTGATTTTTTTTTCTGTTGTTGGTTTTTGGGGTTTTGTTTTGCTTTGGTTTGTTTGTTTGTTCGGCATATTACCAGAGTTTTAAAAGTAATGTTATGTCATATAATGTACAATATGTGGAACACATTTTAATGAAATGTTTATGTGATGGTTTGGGAGTTACCCACCCACCATGCTTTGTAAAATCACTCAGCCAACTGGAAGTTAAGAGATGAAGCTGTATTTACAGCTTAGCACAATATACAAGCAGATATATACACTATGTACAGGAATATTTACAGAAATACATAAGTTAAAGGTAATACAGAAACACAACACCCCTCCTAGAAATCAAAGACCCCAGGAGAGGCTCCCAACCACCTTTCCACCTTCTCCCCACCCCTATACCTTACCCCAAGGTTTGCCTTACATGCAAGGTGAGCTTGGAGGATCGCCCAGGGGGGTTAGAAGAAAAGTGGTTAGTGAGATTACTCGGCAGAGAGGAGAAAAACCAGAAGCTGCTAGACAACCCGAGACGCTGTGCCCCAAGAGACTGACTTATCTATGTTTTGAGTACTTATTCTTATACATCTCAGCAAGTCTATGAGTGAAGCAGACATCACCACTGTTTCCTTTTCTCAGCCTGTAATATGATTTTCTCTATTAAAATATTCCAATTAGCCTCAAACCAGCACAGTTTACAATTTTCAACAGATATTGAAACAGGTTATCTGACTGAATCTGTGACGTCTGCAAAATGTCAGTTCGTATACCATAAAACATTACTGCTGACTTATCTAAAACACAGGACTGGTATTTTTGCAGATTCATCATATGGAGTAACACCAACTGTAATATAATATGATATGTATTTTAATATCTACATAAACCTCTCTGTTGGGAGTTTTCTATTCAAACAATCAATGGTCTTTCTAGAGAAGTGACCTGTTGGTGATTCATCAGTTCCCTGCTTTCTCTTCTCCAGAAAACTATAGCAGTAATTTTAAGAAAATTTACATTTTCATCACCATTGTCTTTGTCACTTTTGTATTGAAATTTGCCTGTCACATCTTGGTCCGGTTTTGACTGTAAAGGCCCAAATTCATAAATGAGGTGGCTACACAATTACATTCCAGATGTCACTGAGTAAAATATGTAAACAATGATAAAATTGTGATAGAATTTGCAAATCAAGACACAGGTTTCTGATTGTCCAAACATGAATGTCCCCTTCATTAAGCTAGAAAGCTTGCTTGCTCAAACTCCTTGCCTTTGGCTGAGAGAATGTTGCACTCTTAGCTACATAGGTGGTGAAAGTGGTGAATATTCTTTGCATTTAATAAAACCTATCTTCAGCTTCCACCCTGACAGAGAGCATACTACCTTCTGAGAAGTCTAGTTTGAACTAAAATCTGCAGTGGTTGTGGAAAGAACTGCACTTGTTTACTGGTTTTTATCGAATGCTTTTAACACTGCTGCAATGCTAAAAGCTAGGGTATAGAATTTCTATGGTGTGAATTTCTCCAGCTTTTGACATATGCAGGGGACACATCTACCTCTACATTAGTCTAAACTGTTTTTATACAGATGACAGAAATAAGCACTTCTCGGGGCAATTCAGCTAACACATTTTAGATGTTTACGTTGGTTTGAGATGAATCACACTTTAGCAGTATGTCTTCCTCTTCACTGATTACAAAAGGAAGATTTAGCATGGATGGTTGCAATGTTGATGCCTCTCACCTCTGTCTGGATAAAATCTTGGAAGTACTGAGTCATTTCCCATTTTGAGAAGTATGACTTAGTAGCCTAAGTTTTTGGTTTCAGTCCCAGTCTTAGACTCCAAAAAGTGGAAAGAGCTTTTTTATTAGCTTTCAGGAAGAAAGAGTCTCTCATTTATATCTATAGCACCCGTTTTAAAAGTCTCCGTTTAAAAACTTGGATATTTGGGCAGTTCTTAAAAAGCAGGGAGTAATGCTGAACACTCATGGGCTACAGATGGAAACTGGTTGTGATGCCAGTGTCTGCCTTGCCAATGACTACATTTGGTCAAAAGAATTCCAGATATTTTTTGAAAAGAACATAGTGCATCATTTCTGGCACTTGGATACATGGTTAAACTGCTTAGAGCAGTATTCTAGCAATAAATAGATGTATCTGCATTTGCAGACTTTTGGTTTTGTCTTCCTCTTCACAATGGATCAACTTGTTTTCTTTTGTTTGGTCAACTCCATACATGCATTTTACTCTTTCTATGTAGTAATAAAGTAAATCCAAAACTATTAGGTTCATAAGGAGTTACCTATGTGATCTCATCTATAGTCATATAGGTGGTTGAGTCACTGATTCTGAATGTGTTTAAAGGTCCTTTAGATGAGGTGCTTGGGTATATGGTTTAGGGATGAACTTTGTAAAGCAGGATTATCAGTTGGACTCAATCCTGAGGGTCTTTCCCAACCTGAATGTTTCTATGATTCTGTGATTTCTTTTTGGTTCGATCTGGTTCTTTACAGTGGACATACTAGGGACATTCTGTTCAACTTTCTTTTAAATTTCAGATATCTTACTCTAATTTTGATGTTAAATCTATGTGATTATTATCTAGTGTTCCTCACCATAAAAGACAAATGTATGAACACATAGAATTAAGTACTACTATCTTCAAATAAATTCATACTTTCAAATCTCTTGACCATCTACAAATTTACAGTGCAGTTATTTTTATAATCTGATTTTACTTGATCTAGGAAAATAATGGATGTCAAGCAGTCCAGGTTCTGTTTGTTTGGTTGGTTGGTTTTTATTCTTTTGTGTCTAAAATAGTAAATAACTTATTTTGTGTTTCTTCCTGTTAAAGCACTCATCATCATAGTCAGCCAAGTTTAGATTTCCAAAAATATGTTGGCACTTAAACGTAATTTTAGGTCCTAGCAGTATTTAGGAAGCTAACTAAGCAGACTAAATGCACAACTGTGATTAAAACTAGAATTTTGAGTAGCAATTAGGTAATTATTCTGTTTCAGTGTTTTCATAAATGTCCTCTCCGCACCTTTCAAAGTCCAGTCTAGAGCTTATAAAAGGGCCTCGTGCAAACATTTAAAACTGCAAATTATAATAGAGCTAGTAATGCTCCTCTTACTAAGAGTTTTTCTATTGTACTCAGTGTTGGGTTTGTGTTTGTTATTTTTCTGAAATCAAATGTTCATGGAATATATATGTCCATTCTGTGCATTTCTACCTATAGGCAAACCTTCTGAAGTAATGTAGACTTTGGCTTGGTGTCACCCATGTAGATTGGATGAGGATATCAGAGTAAATAATGTGATATTATTTTATATCTCTTGCAAAAACTAAATCATTACACAGTCATGGGGTTTGGTATACATTTCATTACCTATTTCTGCAAAATTTGGAAACTAGCATTAAAAACAAAACACAAGGCACTTAAATTCCATTTTGTAAAATTGGCCATTCTGTTGTGATATTCATGCCGTCTCTCTGGAGTTCTAGTCCAACACACAGCTACAGCTATAGCTTTTGCCCCGTGCTTCAGGCTGTGGTATGCAAACATTTAAGCTTTTCCTTCACATTTACTTTTCTGTTTTCTCCTTCCACGATTAAGCTCTAACTCCGTACTACCTTTATATAAATGTAACTTATTTTTAACCTACATCCACCTACCAACAAGACAGTTATATTTTGATTCGAGTAACTGCTGCTACTGGGGATGAAAGGACTAGAGAAGGGGTGGAGACTCAGAGGGAGTGGAAGCACTGTGTAGCACTGTGTCAAGTTGCAATAGGTGTAGGGAAAGTGGCTTGATTGCTCAGCCTGCTTGCTCTAAATCAGAAATGTCTTGTCTTTTAAAAAAAAATAGAAAGTCAGCCAGCCATGTGGCAACTTACAAAAAACTCAGATTTTCTCTGGACATTTCACTGTAACTGGTGCTTGCTTCATGCAAAGTGTTACACCTCCTATCTTACATGCATCATTAATAAGTTTAACGTTAACGTGTTTGGTTCTTCTGAACTTTTCTTCCAACTCTTGTATTAGGAAGTATTTTACAATTTACTCTCCTTACCTGGTTTTAAATCATCCGCTAGGGACTGCGTGACATTTCCTTCCTACAGTTTGTGTTTATGATGTAAGCTTGAAAAGTTTTTTTCAATTGGGAGTGCATTTCTCTGTCCTGGGTGCATGTTTTTGCCATGAGTAATTTGTTTTCCTCATTTTCTCTTTGTGCCTAAGGAGATAACCTATTTATTACTCTTCTTCTCTGTAGCTTCACTTTCTCTCTTTAGCTATGGGTTCTTAAATCAGCTCCCAGACTTGTTGAGGTGATAACACTTCCATTGTTTGTGGGGTTTTATTCCTTGTCTTGAATTCTTTAAACCTTACAGGGAGGAAATAAACTTTGCTTAATCTTTGAGTATTGTGTCTCACTTCTTGTTTTTCATATTTTAATATTAATTGGATAAGGCTGTCTACATTAATTCCAAGTACACAAGCCTTAACATAACAATGAGAAAAAGGGTGAAAATATACATGTAAACATACTATCAGAAATTTTATATGCTCCAAGTAATCTCTTTAGGTCTTTGATTCTTAACATAATGGAATCCTAGCTTAAGTTGGTTGCTTTTAAAAGTTAATAAAAAACTGGACCTTTCCTGCTTTATTCAGAAATATACAACATTAGCATCGAAACTGTTTTTCTTGCTTTATTTTTAAGCCAAAGCAAAGGATTTTTAGTCAGCCTTCACAAACGAAGGATTCATAAAACTTGTGCACCAGAAAAAGGCTACATTCTACTGAAATTGGCTAAAGTTCACAGAGCAGCTGAATCTGTAAAAATGTCTAAAGAAAAAGATGTTTGCAAATTTATTTGCTTGCTTGTGAAGTTCTGAAAATAGATAACCCCCTTACCATAAGATAAAAAACAAAGTTTAGATGCCCTGAATCCACTTTAGTGCCTGACATTCACTCTTTCCACTTTTCTCTGTTTATTTTAATGTAGCATTGTAAATAAAACAAGCAGCGAGTCAATGGGAACTATGAGACAGTCTGAACACAAACTAATCAGATGATTCCAAGCAAACTGTAGATCACGCCTGTTGAACCATAAATGTTGAAAGCAAATGTGAACAAAAATTGGGAGAGGCCCCTAAACAATTTGGAGACGATAAAGTACTTAAATCTAATGGCAGCTACAGAATGCGCCTGAATATAGCCCAATCATATTAAGAATGGTTTTGAAATGCTGCTTTTCATCATGTTACATTCATTCTTCAGTCTGTAGTGCTGACCAACATCAGCTACTATTAAAGAGTCTTCATGCATGTAAAATAATATGATTTCACAATGATTACATATTCACTCTACAGCTGGCTGAGTTTTTACATCTCCATTTGTCATTGACTATTGTGTCCAATTAAATGATTAGCTTTTAAAAACTGCTGCACATTATGAGAGTGAACTTGTGTTCCATTGCACTGAGTGATGCAGAAACAAACTCATTACAGCATGTAATTCACCCATATTAAATAACAAACAGATGGCTGCTGTAAATGAGAGCTGCTTTTTCTCTTCAAAAGTGCCAGGAAAAAGGTGTTTTTATTTATCTTTGTTTCCAGCTTCTTTCTGTTTTCTTGACAAGTGGGCAGCTGGTTGCTGAGGTTTTCAATTGGTGCAGAAGAATGAAAAGCCTGTTTCCATTAATTTCCCCATAAAATAAGTCTTTGAATCATTCCTGTTATAAATGCATGTGCAGTAGCAAGCTGCTGCTTGATTAATTCACTTATTATGAAGATTTCATCTTTTATAAGAGGGCCTGCAGGTAATTTATCTTGTTTAGTAAGATTAGAAAAATGTAATTATCTTGATACCTTTGGACTCCTCTCATTTTAATTGTGTTCCCATAAATTTCAAACATAAAGATGGGAATTTTTTTTGCACAAATGTTCCAACATGTGGTAGAAAAACATGTTGTAAGATTTGCATAAAAACTTACCAAGTAAAATTCTTTTGGATTATACTATTAAAGAAAGGCATACCAAATGAAACCCACAGCATGCAGACATGGAAGTACACAGAAGAATCTCCATTTCTGGTTTGCTGGTCACAGGCCTTTAACATCTGGAGCTAGATGGACAACGTCGGGATCTAAGAATTTTTTTTTTCTCTTTTTATTTTTTTTTCCCCCAATCAATGATTTATTTCACCAGGGAAATATAAAATTTTCATTTCCACTAAATAAGTTAAAATTGTGTTTTTCTTCATATGTACCATGAGGAGTAAAAAATAATAATAATTAAAAAAAAAACAAGCCCAAAAAGCAACCCAGAAGATATATGAGTTGGTGTACATATGTAATATTAGTTCTCCTGTCTCCAGCATACTTCATAGGTGTTTTATTCCTCCTCTCTTTTTTTACCTTCCCTTTGAGTGCAAATTTGAAAGAAATAAAGATCCAAAATTCTACCTCTTCACTACTTATTTTAATTCTGAAATCAAGAATTGGAGCATTTTTGTTTGATTTTGACTTGTCTCTTTGTTTATTTATTGTAGCTTTTTTATTCAATCTCATTAACTTCAGTTTATCTTGTTCCAGAAGGATTATTTCCCTTATTTTTTTGGTTTCTAAGAATCCTTTAATTCTTCTCTACCAGAAAATATTTTCCTTTTCATAGTATTTTCAAATCAGAGTGATTGAGTTGGCAAATTTCCATAAAATAGATGTATAGAAACATAAATATACAATTGCAAAATGTCTAATCATGGGTTACTTATCTAAGAGTCATGTCTCTGACTGTATCCAAGATCAGAGGTTGGGGGAAGATTGCACATGTATGGTGTCACATCTAAGCATATTTTTTAAGTTTTCATTATCTGAAGCTGGAGGATATAGAAATTCAGAATTCAATAGATTTTTTACAAAGAGTCTTAGGCGAAGAGTTTACTGCTATAATGAACTGCAAATAGATCTAATAAAATTTCTTGATTGTCATATATTTTTTAATGTCAAAATGAGGAAAAAACAATCTTCTCAATGTGTTTAGTTAAGTATTTTCAGGATTCTATATCCATATCTTCTTAACTTTTGAGGGTTTGAATATTAATGAACTGAAGATTCAGTTGAGAAGATAAGCTACCGGTATCATAAAGAGCAACGCATGACAAAAGTTTTGCAAAGCGAAAGTTCAGGCAATAAAGACACATGTAAGAATATGCAAACTGTACAAGGTTGAAGCCATAAAGCTGAGAAATGTGTACAGATGGTTGAAACATTTCATGTCAGGTGAGACTGGCAATTTTGACAAACCATGATCTGGGAGACCTGTGTCAGCAACAACACACATGAATGATGAAAAGACTGATCAGCTCATTAGGAAAGACTGACAAATAACCTTAATGACTGCTCTAAATTGCAGTCCTGCATCAGAACACTGAATCCTGCAGTTGTCTTCTCTAAACATTGTTAATGCCAAGTCTTGTGACATTACTCTTCAAGACCCAATTGAATTGAAAAGCTAAATTAAAAGAGATAAATTATAACAGAATTTGCCACTGTATCTATATTTTGATTTTTTAAAAGCACCTTGTTCCTTCCAAATAATACATTGATATGTTTTATATCCACATATATGTTGATATGTTTTATGTTGGGTATGTAAGTTATGTACAACCATCAGGTTCTAATTGCCAGGGAGTCTGACAAAGGCAAAGTTGTAATTTAAAAAAAAAAAAAATCTATTTCACTGTATGAAAGGCAGCTGTATTCTCTTAAGATATAAGCCCACTGAGAGTGCATAGAGGTTCTTCTGAGTCTAATGAAGGAGTTTGTTAAAAGCTGTTATATTTCTCCAAATATTTCGCAACTAAATTGTCAACAGCAAGTGTGGGCTCTATATGTTTTATCAAAACATAATCCAAACTGCTTAGAGACTGTATTTCATATAATCAATATATATTTAATATAGTACCTGGTTTTTGGTAGTGTGTGGTTGCTGTACTTTTTAATTGACAGTTACAGAAAGGATAAAGGCTTGTTTACAGCTAGAAGGGAATAAACGTTCTTTCCTATCTCTGGAGTTAGAAGATAAAAGTAAATTGGTGCAATTATTTAATAGCAGACAGATAAAAAGTCTGAGGTGTGAGATAAATAAGATACTAGGACCATCAGGAGCATTTTATGCTAACAAAAATTGTGATGGAATCAGTCTTTAAGATTAGAAGCAACCTGCTGGTGCACAGAAACATGTCAAAGTATAGATCTTCTATAACATCTTACCTGTGTTTCAAGCTAAATCTCATCCTAACATCAAAAATCTGCAGTCTGTTCTCTCTCAAGAGCCCAAACAACGGCGTATTAAATCAATTGAAGATAAAGGGGACCAGGGGATTTCAAGTAGTATCTACCTCTGTCTTGCATTCCTTACATCAGTTGGTCTAATCAGCCTTTAGAATCAACTCATGCAACCATTTTGGTTTTAACAATATTATTTGGAGAGTCCTAGAACAGATCAGTCTTCCCAGTAATAGTGTAGTTTAGATAGCTAGAGAAACAGGGAGAAAAAAATTATTTAAAAAGAAAAAAGATAAAATTAAATGGGTTATTAAAATGGGTGATTACAAATATTCTATCCTATTCTGAATTTACAATGGTTGAGCATAGACATGTATTTTCTAGTCTTGTCTGAAGTTCAACCCAAAAACTTCAATATGGTTAGATTTTAGGCCATGTTTCTCATGTTCAGAGCACATAATAATTCCTGCTTTCTGGAAACGTTCACATTTAGGTGACATTTCTATAACTTAGATCTGTATTATTCCAATAGATTGTGAAAGAGATGGAGAAAGCCAGCATTTCATAACTGGGAAGCTACTTCAGATATTACTCTGTAATCACTAATTGCATGAAAACAGTCTTCTCTAACTTTGCCCATAAAATGCTGCTTCAGTAATTCATTAACTTGTTTTAATGAAACAACATCTCACTGCTATTTGGGAAGAAACTAATCTCCTTTCCAAAAAGTTTGCATAATGTATTGAGAAAGAAGTAAGTGATTGCAGAATCTGCTGATCAGTCTTTTGAGGATTACACGTAGACTGGGTAAACTTTTATCTAACATTATTGAGAAAACTATATACACACAAAATTGCCTGCTCAGGTATTTAGTACAGACTAAGAACAAAATATGTTTAGGTTGCACTTTGCAGTCCTGTTTAGCAGACACTGAAACCTTAACTTTATCCAAAGAAAATTAACGCTTCTCTCCAGCTCTGAGCTGCAGCCTATCTTTACCCAAACCAGGTATGTTGTATCAAATGCATGGATTACATGAAGCATATAATAATCAAGGCTTCATGGAGCCTGTTAGCAATAATTAACCAGTGTATTGTGATGTGCTATTACATATCTGTTATATACTTACACATTTTTGTGTGTTTGCATAAGTACTCCATAGATCAATCACAGGACCTTTTTAAAATGAGTAGTTACTTTACAATTCCATTCCCTCTTTACTCTGCCCTAGTGAAGCTACATCTGGAGTACTCTGCCCAGTTCTGGGCTCCTAGGTCAAAAGAAACAGTGAATTAGTGTAAAGAGTCAAATAGATGGTTAAAAAGGTGATTAGGAGACCAGAGCACCTCTCTTACAAGAAAAGGGTGAAAGACCCGGGGCTCTTCAGCCTAGAAAAGAGAAGAATGAGAGAGGATCATATCAAAACTTTGAAATATCTATAGGGTGAGGATAAAGCCAGTCTCTTTTCAGTGGTCCCCCATGACAGAACAAAGGGCAATGGGCACAAACTAGAACACATGAAGTTCCAACTAAACTTAAGTTGATACTTCTTTATTTGGAAGGTGACTGAGCACTGGAACAGTCTGCCCAGAGCAGCTGTGGAGTCTCCTTCTCTGAAGAATTTCAAAACCTACCTGAACATGTTCCTATGCAACCTGATCTAGGCAAACCTGCTTTAGCAGTGGGGGTTGGACTAGATGATGTCCAGAGTTCCCTTCCAAACACCACCATTCTGTAATGTGGTAATTAATTTGATTAAAAATAATAGGGGTGGGGGTAGGGATGGAGGTGGAGGAGTGTCAAAACCAACCAACCAACCAACCAAAAAATCATGGACAAACAAACAAAAAGTCCCCAACCACAAGACTGGCAATAATTTCAAGATATCGTGCAATATTAATTACTAATTTGTCCCTCCCAGTTCAGAAACCTGACAATTGAGTATAAGTAGATAGCAGAATTTTTTATATAGCTACTTTTTGATCATTGTATATTTAAGTTTTCATGCACTGCAGTGTTCACTGTTTCCTCTTCTGTTATCAAAAAGACCCTACTATTGACACATCAGGAATAGCTTAGAGAACAGAGTTTTAGATAGAAAAAGATGAGACGAAGTCCCATTTTTAGGTTGTAGTTGGCAGTGGAGTTGCCTAATGATGAGTAAATTAATTTCAGAGATTTCAAATAGATGTAAATATGTGTCAGCACAAAAAGACAGGTCTGGATTTTTCTGATGCTAAAATCCTCTAAAATCAAAACACAATCTAAGACTCTTTATTCAGTTCCATGAAAAATGTATATATAATGTCATTTATAAACATGTCAGGACATATTTATAATAGCAGACATGGCATAACATCTGCGGATGATCCCTGATAACCTCCAAATGGCAGTTAGAGACGTATGGTATTCCAAGTACAAGATTATCGCTTTAGGGAATTCACAGAATTATAGAATGGTTTTGGTTGGAAAAGACCTCCAAGATCACCAAATGCAACCATCAACCTAGCACCATCATGGTCATTAAACCACATCCCAAAGTGCCATGACGACACGTTTCTTCCAGGGACAATGACTCCACCACCTACACGTTCCAGTGCCTGACCATTCTTTCCATGAAGAATCTCCCCGACACAATTCCAGGTTGTTTCTTTTCATCCTATTACCTGATCCTAGAGAGCAGAGACCAATCCCCACCTCACCACGGCCTCCTTATAGGTAGTTGTAGAGAGCAATGAGGGGACCCCTTAGCCCCTCCCAGGCAACTAGTGACAGTACAAGAGAGCGTGGTCTGAAGCTGCGCCAGGGGAGGTTTAGGTTGGATATAAGGAAGCACCTTCTCATGGAAAAGGTGATTAGGCACTGGAATGGACTGCCTGGGGAGGTGGTGGAGTTATCATCCCTGGAATTCTTTAAGAAAAGATTGGATGTGGCACTTGGTGGCATGATTTAGCTGATGTCATGGTGTTATGTTATAGGATGGACTTGGTCTCTGAGGTCTTTTCTAGACTCAATGATTCTGCGATTCTGCGATTCTGTGATTCTGTTCTCCAGACTAAACAGTCTCTATTCTCTCAGCCACTCACCATAAGACTTGTTTTCTGGACCCTTCAACAGCTTTGTTGCACTTCTGTGGGAGGCCATAGAACATAGGCAGCTAGGCTGAACCGTGTGAAAATATTTGGTTTCATATATGAGATAGGTAAATAAGGTTCAATTGGAGTTGATGGGAACTGTGGGTGAACTCAGTTCATTAAAAATACCATTTAGTGTTGTGAAAGTGCTACAAGGCATCCTTCACAGAATCCATCTGCCTCTCAGAAAACACATCTCTCATAGTTTATATCCTGTCTGTCAGCCCTATATATATACACCATTGTGGTGCTTTGTCCCTGGCTGGGGGCCAAATGCCCTCTAAAGCTGCTCTATTACTCCCCTTCTTAGATAGACAGGGGAGAGGGGAAATATAACAGAAGGTCCATAGTAAGGTAGAAGCAATTTTAATAACACAAAGCAAAAGCAAAGGCCATCATGCAGAAGCAAAGGCAAGCAAAGTTATTCTGTATTTCCCTTGAAATCAGACAGTATTTCAATCACTTCTGGGAAGCAGGGCTTCAATATGCGTAGCAGTTGCTCTGGAGAACAGGTGGCACCAACGAATGTCCTCACACTTCCTTCTTTCACTTATCTTATATATCTGAGCTGAAGTCATATGGCATGGAATATCCACTTGGTCAGTCTTTCTCAGATGACCTGACTGTGTCCCTTCTCAAGATCTTGCTCACCCCTCAGCATACTCTTGGAATTGGAAAAGTGCAACCCTAGTGAATGGTTCAACAGAAGCCAAAACACTGTGTCGTTAGCAATGCCCAGCTACAGCATTGCAAAACACAGCAATAGAAACATGCTCTGGGGAGAATTAATTCCAGTTCAGCCAAACCAAATACAACCATCTATCTCAGGGCAACTCCCATAGCATCAAGTTTCTCCACTTAGGCATCCGAAATATGTCCTTTGTGTCTACAGTGCAGCTTTCAATATGTGAATTAGATGTCTTAATTTACATTGTAACGTAGTGGAGATCTGTTTGTTTGCCTTAGAGACTAAAAGACATCCCTTTACCTCCAGCTACCAATCCACAGAGAATCTCTCCTACTTGTTTTGTTATTCTTGCCAGTTTCTTATTAATTTTGATGGCCTAGGTAATCTCAGATTACACTGGACAACTAGAGCTGTGCATCTGAATAAAGTTCTTCAATTTATAAATTGTAAGAATGTGAGCTACACCTAGGGATACGAATCTGGACCTGAATCCCACTTCTTAGTTTTAGCAAGGAGAATACCTACCTCTTAGAAGCCCCCTTTAATCCATGATTTCAGAATCAATTACACACTGTGAAGGTTTGGGAGTTCCCCGCCCCCCCACACTTTGTAAAATGACCCAGACTAGTACTCAGCCAGCTGGAAGTTAAGTGATGAAGCTATACTTACAGCTTTGCACAATGTACAAGTAGATATTTATACTATATACAGAATATTTACAGAAATATAAAAGTAAAAGGTAATACAGCAACACAACTCCCCTCCCAGAAATCAGAGACCCCAGGAGGGGCTCCCAACCACCCTTCCACCTTCTCCCCACCCCTGTACCTTACCCCAAGGTTTACCTTACGTGCAAGGTAAATTAAGAGGATCAGCCAGGAAGGTTAGAAGGAAAGTGGTTAGTGAGGATTAATCAGCAGAGGAGCCAGAGCCCAGAAGCTGCTAGATCGCCCCAGTAGCTCCTGTTCCAGCAAGCGACAGAGAGAGACTGACTTATCAATTGTTTTGGTTAGTGTTCCCAAACAATTCTCCAGCAAGCCTATGGGTGAAGTAGACATCATGATGTTTTCCTTTCACAGCCTATAGTGTAATTTTCTCTATTAAAATATTCTAATTAGCCTCAAACCAGCACACACACTATATCCACTGCTGCAAGATTGTAATCCAGACTCTCAGTTTGTTTCAATGATTGTTTGACTTACTTCAAATCTGTGCTCCTTCAGTGACATGGATAAGACAAGGAAAGAACTTTCTGTACTGCAAGACACAAATAGTATCATACCTATAAAGTCATTTGGAGTGATGCTTTATGCAAAATGTACAGAATCATCATAAAAATTAGTGATTGTTAAAAATAGGTACTTGTGTATCAGTAGATATTTGTTGTGTTGGTTAGACCAATATATGTATTTACACAGAAGAATAAAAATGAGGAAGAATGGAAATACTGTGAATTAACATAGTAAATAGAACCATTACCATAGTAAATAGACCACTAATTCTACCTCAGAATTTGATCCCACAGAATATATATGATTATGTTATTCCAGACTTCTAAAAATGAATGCTGGAACATGGTAAAGAGTTCAATATTTTAAAGAAAAGAAAAAAATTACACTGGCATTCAAACCTTGTCAGAATTTAGAACAGTGAACAGCTTCTAATTCTGTGAAGACAACTGAGAAAGACAGTCTCAGTCCTCTAGCCTCATCCATTCCCTTGGAACTCTTCTGGGATAAATGGAGCTTACATAAAGATGCAAGGTAATGATCTAAATTTTATCTCACGATTTTTCTGAATATTCTATATTCTCTCCCCACCATCCTCAACACTTTTGTGTTTATTCCCAATTAATTTGTATAATTTTAGAAACTTAAAGGCAATTTTTGCAAATTAAGACTATGCAATTTTACACAGCAGAGATGGTGTCCATTGCACTTGTTCCTATCCAGTCAATCGAGATTCAGAATGGTTGCTGAAATCAAATTTTGTCTATTCACCATTACAAGAAGATAAAACACATACTTCATAACAAGATAAATATTTACATTTTATTTGTAAATTTTTAATTTAAAAAAAATTATTTTAAAAAAAATTGATATTTAAATTTGAATTTTAAAAATTAGCACAGGCCAATTTTTCTTTGGGTTGTTAGAATGCAAACTTGTGATAGTTTTGATCTGCAGTGAGGATGTATAGGGAAAGGAGTAGTTTCTAATGTGCACAGTGCTTTATCTGGCTGTAGTTTGTCATGCCACAGTGCTCCTCCTGTTCTGTAGTAGTGCAATGCAGCAAGGCATTAACTTTTAACTTAACAGTTTACTACTATCAGGGGATATATTTAACCTTTATTAAATTTCATAGGGATGATTTTATTCACTAACTATTTACTCCTCCCTAGGGCTGACCACAACAATCAAACACCCTTAAAGGCGCAAATCCAATCTATACTGATATGTCAGTGTGCTAGTTCAATGTGTTAGCTAATGTATTTCTTAACAAAACTCCTGTAAATCTATTATGACATCATAATTTTCGCTATCTTTCTTTAAAATCTTGCTGATATTTTGCAGGATTATTAGACAACTGTGTGTTTCTAGAAATGGAACAATGTTTTGTAGATTGCATAAAATAGCTAGAGCAGTTGACCCAAAAAATACATTGAAAGCCTCTAAAACCAGCATGAAATATAAAGAGGGTCATTGCTAAATCTTATCAACATTTTTCTTGTGTCCAGGAATGAACTAAAGAGAATCACTGCTACCTAGCACACTTGCAAAAAAACAGTGTGAAGAAAAAAAAAATAAAAAAATTCAGTTACAGTTATTTGTTTCTAAAATTATTTCTAGTGAATATTATTGTAATACCTTGTCATAATGTTTTCATTTAAGAGCACAACAGACTTAGATTATTCTACTTTACTCTTTTTAAAGAAAAAGGACAGTAAAATAATAATGCTTTCACTGAATTGCAGAAGAAAATACAGAAAGATTGCATTTAAAAATGTACAGGAAAAGATACAGCATACATGAATCCTTAACACCTAATATACAGGATACATGAGAATTCCCCCAAAACCTCTCCCCCAACCAAGACAAAAAACACCAAAAAACCGCAGTGCTCATTTTTTCCCATCCCTCATTGTCTCTCAGTTAGGCCCCGAGCAGGCCAAAATTTGCTGTGGTGGCAACCTTAAGAGCTCCAGCCTACAGGGTACTCCTACTTAGTTTCCTAGTTACCCAGATAAGGATCCCTCTGAAGAGATGGAAAGGCAGGGAGAAAAAAGAGAACAAATTGACCTTACTGCTTGCTTTTAAAATGTTCACAGGATTGTGTGATTGAATAACAAAACTACTATGTGTGGGATAACCACTCCTTCCCCTGTGATGGATCTTGGTCTTTGTAGTTTTTTAGGGAAATCTGGGATAACCTGGAACCCCTCAAACTATAACATGCCTAAATTAAAATATATTTACAATATATTAACTTTCTCAAATTAACTGTTAGTGAACTCTGTGTCAAACAATTGTTTACAAATAATTGAAAATAGAAATAGGTGCAAATAGTCTGAAGAAATCTAAAGAAAGAGAAGCCTTAATTTTCTTTAACTGTGATTTAGGCCCGCAGGAAGCCTGCAAGTGTTGATATATTTAACTATTAATTCATGTGCACTATAATTAATGACAGAGTTCCATTGTTGTGGCTTACTATTTACATTTTTTTTTCTTTTTAATTGTTACTTGGAACTTTTTTAGCTAAGCATTTCTTGTTTCCATTTCTAATTCCATAACTAATTATGGGAAATTACTTTAGATGTGCTGCATCAACATGATGCAAACCCACTTCAGTTTTCCCCTCCCAATATTCAAAATTAATCAAATGAATGAAGATCAGTAGCATATCATCTGCTTGCACTTCAACTTCACTGACACTATAGACCATATCCATTATGGTCTTTCAGGTCAATAATTCCCGAACTAAGAAGGATTAATAGGATTTATGACCCTTTTTCAACTGCATGTAACACAAGCAGTACTAATTATATTTTCATTAACCTCTGTGGCTAGCTCATGTTCTAATAATTTAGTCCTGTTATGGATTAATCCAATATTTTACATGTTCAATAAAGTGAACTCACAAACAAAAGCTATATAAATAAATCCTAACAGCAAATCATGGTTGCTGCAATGAAGAAATACTTGCAAAAGAGCCAATGCTTCTAGATTCTCCCAAAGTCTGGCCCATGGTCAGCTAACTCTTGGCTCTCTGAATGACTTATTCCCTAGCCAGTGAGCATTTTTTGGTCTAAATTTTAGATAAATCAAATTTACTTGCTAAAGTACCATGCTAAATGACTCCTGTGCTACTTGCCTTATAATGGTGAAGTCTGCATTTGCACTTCAGGAGATGCCGATGCCACGATTTCAAGAACTAATACTAAACATGTCTCAAATACATTTGGAAGGTTGTGTATGTGGGATGTATACCCATTCTGACCCCTTCTGAGTACCCCAGGAGACATAATTAAGCTTTCAGTAATAACAGGATTATTCAGTATGACAGCCATCCCCAGCCACTCTGCATTCCTAAGCAGAGCCGCAGCCAACAGGACAACCAATGCTGAATGCTGTTTCTGCAGTGAAAAGACGAGTGGTGTCTGAACTCATCCCAGATTATCCAAATTTCCAAGAAACAACTGTTGTCCCATAGCCATTCTTCCTCTGTTTTTTAATAATCATGGTCCTTATACTTATTTGTCTAAAATTAAGTGTATTTCATCTAAAAGAATATAAATTTATGATGAATCCCGTGATGGTTTGGGAATTACCCACCTCCCCACATTTTGTGAAATGACCCAGACTAGAACTCAGCTTGCTGGAAGTTAAGGACTGAAGCTCTATTTACAGCTTAGCACAATATACAAACAGATATATACACAATATACGGGAATATTTACAGAAATATACAAGTTAAAGGTAATACAGAAATACAATCCCCCTCTCAGAAATCAGAGTCCCCAGGAGGGGTTCCCAACCACCCTTCCACCTTCTCCCCACCCCTATACCTTACCCCAAAGTTTGCCTTATGCACAAGGTAAATTAGGAAGATCGGCCAGGGGCGTTAGAAGAAAAGTAGTTAGTGAGATTAATCAGCAGAGAGAAACCAGATGATAGACCACCCCAGACTCTGTGCCCCAGAGACTGACTGTGTTATCTGTGTTTTGAGTTCTTTTCTTAAACATCTCAGCAAGCCTATGAGTGAAGTAGACATCACCATGTTTTCCTTACACAGCCTATAGTGTAATTTAATCTATTAATATATTCCGATTAGCCTCAAACCAGCACAAATCCAGACACTAAAATAAATTGACATGGGAATCATGATAGCTAAATTGACATGTGTCCTGATAGAGCATAAATTCTACCAGGTCAGTTTAACTGTTGCTCTCCTCCTCCCATTGCAGGTCCAGGAGTGAAGTAGAATGAGCAAACAATGGAGAGGCAAAGCCTTGAGGGTTAAGAGCTTAGCACCACATGTCAGGTGTCTTGTGCTGCCCCTCAGCGTGCCTGTGTCGTCACACAAGGCACGAAGCTTTGAATTCATTGAGTAGAACAATGATGCTAGTGCCTGTAGGCCAATTTCATTTTCAAAATGATGTGTTTAATGCAGGATGATTTAGAAATCAGACTTTCTGCACTGACCCTCCACTGAGAGCAGCACCCCTTTCATGGCTCCTTAACTGGGAATCACAGCAGCCATGTGTTTGCAGCTTGGGATAGCAGCTTAGCAACAATTCAGCCCTTCTCTCCTTCCCTCTGCCCGGAATATTTCGTATTTCATCCTGGGATCATTATTGTGATTATTATTCTGGAAGTGTCCTTGTACAGGAAACTCACTCAGGGACAAAACGTTGTGAGTACATATGATAGAGATAATGCTAAAGTTCCATAAGCGCAGACAGAATTTTTCCTGGTTTTCACATTCCTATTTTCCAAGTTCTGATTGTTTAAACGGTTTAATTCCATGTTCGTAAATACCCTTTGTGCAACTACTTCCTGTTGACTGAAAATCCAAATAATCTCATGGAATTTCCCAGAAGTTTCAAATATTAATATTAAAAATTAATATTCATACAGAACTGTTACAAGGGAGGTGATTCTACCCCTTTACTCTGCTCTCATCAGACCACACCTGGAGTACTGTGTACAGTTCTGGAGTCCTCAGCACAGGAAGGACATGGAAGTGTTGGAGCGGGTCCAGAGGAGGGCCACAAAGATGATCAGAGGGCTGGAGCAGCTCTCCTATGAGGACAGGCTGAGAGAGTTGGGGCTCTTCAGCCTGGAGAATAGAAGGTTTTGAGGAGACCTGATAGTAGTCTTCCAGTATCTGAAGGGGGCCTACAGGAAGGTTGGGGAGGGACTTGGTCTTGCAACGACAGGACAAGGGGCGATGGATTTAAACTGGTAGAGGGAAGATTTAGACAGGAGGAAGTTTAGTCAGGAGGAAGTTCTTTCCAGTGAGGGTGGCGAGGCACTGGAACAGATTGCCCAGGGAGGTTGTGACTGCTCCCTCCCTGGGGGTGTTCAAGGCCAGATTGGATAAGGCCTTGAGTAACCTGTACTAGTGGGAGGTGTCCCTACCTATGGCAGGGAGTTGGAACTAGATGATCCTTGAGGTCCCTTCCAACCTTACCATTCTATCATTCTATGATTCTATGATTAATTTCTACAACAACATGGAATTTAAAAATAATATGTGAGAAGCACTGAATGCCCTATATTATTTGCACATTTAATTCAGTGCTAATGATAAACACAAATATTCAACTGCAATATGTGATATGTTACCTTAACATTTAGAAAAATACTGCAAACAGAATTAAAGAAGATATTTTAATAAACTTTCTTCTTTTTTATCTGTTGAGGTATAGGGGAATAAATCTTTAATTGCTATTGAGTTTAGTAAAGCAGAAGCTTCTCTTACTCTCATAATAGGTGGAGTAGGTTTTTAATGAAGCTACTCCTGTGCTCAAAGAAAAACCCAGAGGCACCTCTAGAGTACAGCTGATATAACCTACTTTAACCATTTACTTTAAGTACTGTTCTTTAGTGGTGCTTCTTTTTGACCATCTGCTTTAAAAGCATTATAGTGTATCTGATTAGCTAAGATCTGGATTAGTGAGGTAAGACAAAATTAATCACACCTCATTAAACAATAAAATATATTTAAAATATAGGCAAAAGCTTAATCATTAAGTGTTTTAATTTTTTTCTGTGTGTGATTTTTTTTTAATGTACATGCAAGTTTGTTAACTTGAATTAGTCCTATGGACTTTAAAGCAAAGAGAAAGATATCACCATCTGTTACTCACCTCAAGAAAGAAACTAAAAACTATTTCAGGGATGTCCATTGTTTCTTCATTTGTTTCACCCAAAGGGTTAAAAAGCTTACCTCTTTTTTTCTACTACCTAGTAATTTTGTTATACTCCATTTGATTCCCTGAAGGAGCAACTTCCCTGAGACTTGAAACAGCACATAAACCAAGGCTATGGCCACAATAAGATGATTGCTCAAGCTCTCAAGCTCTTTGCTTTTGTTCTAGACTATTATTTACTCTCTGCTTTGCTGCTTGCAAAGGCTTTACCTTTTCCAGATTTTTTCTGTTCCAGTCTGAGAATTGATAAGTTCCCATTTAATTAATTCTGTTTGAGGGTTCTGTATGCTAATACTAAACTTGTATAATGCTTATCTAAACTTTAGCAGACCAAAGAAATCAGGAACAATTCAAGTTTTCAATTCATTAAAGGTGAAGTATCATCATTGAGTTCCATGGTGAATGAGACAAGTGTTATTTGAATCAGTGAATTAATCTGGTTGGAAAAGACTGTGAGATCAAGTCCAACCTATCACCCAACACCATCTAATCAACTAAATCATGGCACCAAGTGCCACTTCCAGTCTCTTTTTAAATACTTCCAGGTACAGTGACTCCACCACCTCCCTGGGCAGCCCAGAATCGCTCTTTCTGTGAAGAATTTCTTCCTAACACCCAGCCTAAACCTCCCCTGGTGCAGCTTGAAACTGTGTCCTCTTGTTCTGTCACTGGTTGCCAGGGAGATGAAACCAGACCGCCACCTGTCTACAACCTCCCTTCAGGCAGTTGTAGAGAGTAATAACATCCCCCCTGAGCTTCCTCTTCTCCAGGCTAAACAACCCCAGCTCCCTCAGTCACTCCTTCTAGGGCTTGTGTTTGAGACTCCTCCGAGCCTTGTTGCCCTTCTCTGGACACATTCGAGCATATCAAAATCTTTCTTAAATTGAGGGGCCCGGAACTGGGCACTGTACTCAAGATGTGGCCTAACCAGTGCAATTTGATCTGATTGTTTCAACTTAAGTCATTTCTGCAGGTAATAGAAGTGCAGTCTGTATAGAAGTGAAGTTCATGCAAATGCCCTGTCACCCAGACAAAATTTTATAAGTTTGAAATTAGAATTTCTATCATTGTTGCAGTTTCTAGAACCTAAGTATTCTGCCAGATTCTGCTGTTTTTCCAGGTTGTTAATTCTTTTTGATATGAAATTACCATTCAGTCTAAATTATCAGTAATTCGGCTCACATACAGCAGGCAAGTCCATCTGTTTCTTGAAGACAAAAAGTGCAGATGTCAGTAAAACATAATGACAGAAGAATCATTGCATTATGGCACACCAAAGGTACATTTCATCTAACACGAACTGTTTAAACAGACTAACCTTCAGAGCTTCTTTTCTGCTGCTGTCTGACATGGGAATTGAATCCAATGTGAAAATGGGCTTACGGAAGTGTAAACATCTTTGCATCATTTTGATTAGAGCTTGATTTCTTCTTTATTCTTGGAGTATACATTATTTTCAGAACATCTGCACCAGTTTTATCTGTTGTTTGTTTTCCTTCGAGTTTTTGTTTGTTTGGTTGGTTTTGGTTTTTTGGTTTGGTTTTGTTTTTTTTTGGTCTGGTCATTGTCTAAATTTTTCAATGTCTTGACTTTTCTATCTCTGTTGAGTACTAGCTACTGTGGACACTGTCTTCAGTTTTATTTTTCCTAACTACATTCCTTAACCATAATTTACACTTTCTTGGAGGTTGGAATAAAGGATTGCTGACAAAACCAACCAAACAACATCCCTCCCCATAAAAAAAACCAAACCCAAAACAAACAAAAAAAAACCCCAAAACACCCAAACCAAACCAACCAAAAAAAACAACCTATTAAACAAATGAACACACAAAAAAACCTGGAAGTACCCCAGTCTTACAATTAATGGAAATGCTTGGATATCTCCAGTGCAGCAGTAATGGGGATATTACAACAAATTGATCTGCAGGACACAAAACTTATTAGCCAAAGCAGGAATAATTTCATTTCTGTCGTCTCACTGATATTGGAAAAAAGTCTTACAAGCTGCCGTATCTGAATAGCATGTTTAAAGAGTCACATGAATATGTACACTCTTTGAACAACACAAACTTTTTTCTCATGTCCTCAAAGGAAACAAATCTACTCCCAGGGTAACAGTAACAGTGCTTTTCCAGTAGACAGAATAGTGTACTGAGGAAACAAATTTGGATAAAGATGGAGTTTGTCAGCTTCTCCAATGGAAAATTATTAACAATCAACAGCTTATTAACTGGAGTATAAGTTCTGCTCTATGAAGTGTTTTCCATGATGTAAAATTTTAATTCTGGAGATGTTTAGATGTTTTTTATGATCTTCATAAGAGTATTCTTCATTCTGGTGTTCCAGACATGAGCATTAAGAAAGCGTAGAACAAGTGATTAAATCTTCTTACAGGACATTCAAATATTTCTAGTAATAGTTTGACTTCATGCAGTACCTCTAATTTGCTTTAGCATGTTTTTCTCTCAATGATTTCTCAATTTGAAGCTGATATTGATTGCTGCAGGCTCACTAAAGAAATGCTTCATTCCACCTGATTTCTCATATCAATCATGTATTTATACATACACCTAGGTAGGGGAGGTTGTGCTAAGATTCAAAAATTCCTTTAGGGTAAATTAAAGTCCAGCAACACCAAATATCTGATGAGTTTGGTTTATCGGAACCAGTGGAAATTCTTGGTAATGGACCAGAGCTGAGAGAAAATGGGAAGAAAATGGACATGGGGAAACAATGATAAAGAGACAGAGAGAGAGAAGATGATATCACCACTCCTTGGATTCAGGAAACATTTCACAGGAATAGTCCAAGATCTTGGTGGTGGGTGTACATTCCAACTGGATCTTCTTTGATAAATGTAATATGTGGACCCTGGAACTTGTGGTTCTTTTAAACCCTTTTGGTGAAGGTGAGGTGCAATCTCTCCAAATCACAAATAGAGGTGTGCACCAGGCCCCTGCAGTGAAGTGTTTGTCATTGGCTTTTCAGTGGTCTTGTAACAATGTTTTTAAAGAGGGAATTCCTGCTTCAGTGGAAGATACTTCTCATTGTTAAGCCGTCCTCTCAGTCAGCAGTTCTCTTATAGAGCTGTTAAGGCCATCACCCTGTCTGTTCAAGACTAGGTATTGTCTCACCTTGTTTGAAACAATAGAGATATTATGAACTGTGATCCCTGCAACCATATGCATTGCTTTGGGACAACAAACCCACAACAAAAAACCATGCTGACAAAAATACAGTAAACATTAAATGTCACCAGACAATGAAATTTCACTAAAAAGTTTAAGGCACAGGGTTTCAATATGCATAATTTTTACATAATTCCTGGTCATTTTGATGTTGCATATAAATAACCTAATAATTACTGTTCACATTTTTGACGGAAAAAGAATGTTTGTGCATGTGTGCAAACAGCTTTTGTTTCAATTAACAAGGAAATTGTAGAATGCAAAAGATCTGATGGAGGGGATTATTCCCCATTATTTTCCACCAAGCAGATTATAGTTTTTAATTAAACTTACACTCTTTTCTAATTTCCAGATGATTGTCAGCCAGTGAAACTTTTTGCATCCATGTCCAGCTTTCATAACATATTAAAAAACCAGATATGTTTCAATCACCATTGATAAATCCTCCACCACATGTTCTCTTTCACCACTTTCCTTTATGTTCTTTAACCAAGAGGAGTATGTAAGAGCTACTAGTAAAGTCTCTGTGAAGTCCATTGGCAATTTGGTTTGGATCCAAACCCCATTGATGATAGAAACAAATTTGCTGTGATTCAAAGGCATTTAATGAGGATGTTTAATGGGTTATTGCTTCTTAAGCTTTAATAAAGCTATTTCTTGCAAGGAGTTATCTTATTTCACCTTTATTTGCCCATGTCAAGCCTTTAATCCTTGTGCATATCTCATAATTTCTCATCTGTGCAATTGTTGTTATGTTTTATAAACAATATTAATTTCTATATTTTTTATAAAACCCGACCTAATTCCTTGTTTTATTATATTCAGTATTAGGCTAAGGAGAGATTTTATATTAAGTTCTATAAAACTCAACTTATTTTCCCTGAATTTCTTAGAGTGTTTGCCACTTCAGAAATATGAGTGAGAAAATGACTGAGACACAGATTTTTACTTTTTTTTTTTATTTATTTTTGGTGGCATTTAAACATCACTTTTCGCATTAAATATATGTTTATATGCATCTATATTTTCAATTTATTTAAAGTCAATAATTTTTTTAGGGTTTTAAATTACTTCCTGTTATATATCTCATGTGAAAGCAGACTGAAAACTGTATAAAATCTAGCATCATTTTTAAAAAGTGCTTTCTTTCTTATGTATTTCCTGCTCAGTACTGTAATATGGACAAATAGATGTATTCATTTGACATAACATCAGACAAAGTAACGGGGAAAAAAAAGCCTGGGGAAGTTGAAATGTTTTCTGGTAGTAAAACTCCAAAGCTTCAGGAAGTTTCTTTATTACTTAGTACTGTATGTTCTAATCAAGCATAAAACAGGAAAGTGACTACTATCAAAGGACCCATAAAAAGAGTTTATGATGTTTCAGATTCAGACAACATAAAAAAGGACATATTCAAATTAGAAACACTGTTATAAAGTGTGATTCTATAAGGAATCTCCATAATAGACTTAATAACGTGATTAAAGAGACAAAGTAATAGCAATATACACAAGTACTAATTAGAACATTGAAACTATTACGCCTCATGTGGGAGACAAGTAATAAAATTCAAAGAATATTTGTAAGAAATACTATCAGACTAGCTTTTAAGTTTCCTGCTGCCTGAGGCTGATTATGTGAACTTGTGGCATGTGTCAAAAATGTTTAAGCCAATCCATTGGGCCTGGTAATCTTCCCTTCTCTAAGTGCGTTTTGCACTGTTATATTAAGATATGGTTTGGCTAAACTACCTTTCACAATAGGTCTATTTGGTGTTGTTGTTCAAAATATATTGCTTTTATATTCAAGAAAGACATATTGCCTGGGTAATACTATTCTGTTTCATTAAAATCACTTACTTTCCTTTTGCTTTTGAACATATCACATCTTTGGATGGCACTGATAAAATACCTTAACTGTGAAAACAAACATCTAAGAAAATATTTAAAATATAAAGTGGTAATCAAAATATATGATAATCAGAAATTTTATCTGGATTTTGAATAGGAAGTACCTGTATAGAACATATTGTAAAATGGCATTGTTTGCTGTGATAAAGAACTCCTTTCTGTTTCTAAAAGCTGTGAGGGTGGTTCATATGGAAAATGTAAAGCAGTACCCAAAACATCCAAAGCCATATGCTGCATCTTTGGGAAGCAGTTACTCCTAGTTAAACATGCTTTTATTTCAATGATTGTGTTACCATCACATTCACCAAGAAGAAAGTCTACATCAAAGACTTCCTAATGTACTAACAGAAAGCTTGTCAAAAAGCTCTCAGAAAGCTTAGTTACCTGAATATGAGTCAGCAATATGCTCAGGTGGCCAAGAATGTCAACAGCATGCTGGCCTGTGTCAGGAATAGTGTGATCAGCAGGAGTACGGAAGTGATCTTGGCCCTGTGCTCAGCACAGGTGAGACCGCACCTGGAATACCAAGTTCAGTTTTGGGCTCCTCACTACAAGAAGGGCATTGAGTTGCTGGAGTGTGTCCAGAAAAGGGCAGAAAAGCTGGTGAAGGGTCTAGAGCACGAGTGTTTATGAAGAGCAGCTGAGGGAACTGGGAATATTTAGTTGGGACTAGAGGAGGCTGAGGGGAGACCTCATAGCAGTCTACAACTACCTAAAAGGAGCTTGTAGTGAGGTGGGGTTTGGTCTCTTCTCTATAGAATGAACCAATAGGATGAGAGGAAAAGACCTGAAACCGTACCAGGGGAGGTTTAGTCTGGATATTACGAAGAATTTCTTTACTGAAAGAACAGTCAGGTGTTGGAACATGTTGCCCAGGAAGGTGGTGGACTTCCTGGAGGTGTTCAAGAGATGTGTGGACGTGCCACTTTGGGAAGTGGATTAATGGCCATGTTGGTGTTATATTGATGGTTGGGCTTGATAATCTTGGAAGTCTTTTCGAAGCAAAACAATTCTATGATTTGCTCTGAATGTAATAAGTTAATATATTCCAGAAGTGCTGAATGTCCAATATTTGGCTGCACGTGTATCTTTCCCTGAGCATATTAATCCATATATGCAACATAGTATTTAAAAAAACTTTGAAGTCCTTTAAAGAAGAGACGACATTCAATCATGACTTATTTGGGGCTAATATTGTCTTCTCCATTTGATTTCAAATTCTTCCTTCATGAACCAGTTCTTCAACTTTAATATCAACTTTAAGCTTAAAGTTGCAGCCAAATGCTTAATGCTTGGTTTCTTTCGAGCGGTTTATTCATTCAGGAAGAAAAAGTAAAATATAAAAACTTAAGTAGGTAGTAAAGCACTTACTGGACAAAACAGCTACCCAGTGAAGTTATTAGGAAAAAAAAGTTTAAAATTACATTAATTCAACATTAAACTGAAATTTAAAGCGATTTGTAGAAACATCTTGTAGTTCACCTCCAGTTAAAAACAATTTTCGCAATACTCTGGTCTCAGCTGACATGAAACCCCAGATATTCAAAACACAACTCATCTTATATTCCTTGCACAAGCTGTGGAGACTGGTAGAGCTGATTTGACTACAGCCCCATATTTCCTTTAGAATTTGCATACTCAAAAAATGTCATACCTATACCTGTTAGGTTATTTATCCATATCAAATAGTGTTTCATTGATCAACTGACACTTACTGTGTAAACTGCCGCTCTCCACATCACTGTTAAATTTGACTCAGTTCTAAGGAACATGATCCTCTTTACTCTAAAATGTACTTGCCCAATTATTTAAAAACCGTTTCTACTGCACTAGTGTTAAAAGGTTTAATAAATCTCTGTCCACTAATAGAATCACTGGCACCAGCAATTGTGTAGGTTTATTTTAACCCTCCAAGGCTTCCCTGCACAGATTTTTTTCACAATCTTTCCTCCACCATTCATTATTAAAATAAATTGTTCTTGTATTCAGCTCAGCTTCAGGCAAAATACTTCCATTCCAGGTGCTCATCAACTTTTAAAATCAATTAAGTTAATTGACAGCAGGTTTAACCACTTTCTTAATTATGACTGTAAACATGTTTTTTTGAAAACAATCTCCCTACAAACTCCTCCTCCCCACCACCACCACCTTTATTGCTGACAAAAAATCCCCAAATAAAATAATAATAAAAAGTCACAAACCAAAATCCTTCCCTGATTCCCTCATTGTTAAAAAGACTCTAAGGAAGAAGTCTATAAAAAAGGAAATCCAATGACAGCACAATTCTCTGTTTCTCTTTCAAAACCACTTTGGAACATTTTGTCAGTTCATTTCAAAGCCGAAAGCCATGTCTGAATTAGAATCAACTGTAAACTGCATTAAGTGAATGCATTCTTCCTCCTGGGTAAATTCAGAATTGGGATAATGTTAAAGAGTAATGTTGTCAATCCTAAGAAGAGAGGGAATTATGTTTTGCATATAGCTGAAAAAACATTCTTTCCATGATATACTTATTCCTTGCATCAGTATTTCTGTCTTTGCTCTTCTCCAGATTTTTGAGCATTCCATATTTCTACATTATGTTAGAGTGAAAGGATCACTCTGACATAATCTTTCTTCTGTTGAATGGCCAATACTAGACCGTATAACTGTAGCAGATTTGGTATTTTTTTAAGTTACTCAATTAAACCAGAGTAAATTTGACCAAAGTACTGAGGTATTCTGGTGTAATTAATAGTTATAGAAACCAAAAGCTGTGTTTCCATTATGTGCAAAATTTTAACACCGGAAGAAAATTGTTCTCACTGCTTAGCTTCAGGTTCAGATGATAAACTTATTTTTTTCTGGAGTGAAACAACATACTTATTTTAGGTTGAGTCAGTTAAGCACTTATTTTCAATATTATTTTAATTCATATATTTTTATATCTGAACTGAACTTCTAATATTATAGTAGTATAAACAGTATTAGATTTTAGGAACATAATATCAAGCATAATGTACACATACATCGTCATTATGAAATAAATAAAAATGGAACTGTCAAAATGATGCATTTTAGCTTGATCAAAGCATTGTATTTTGACTTTGCATTGCAAAAATTCCTCTAAATTAACGACCCCCTGCAGATTATTTACATCACACTGAAACTGAATTTCTTGGCGGAAGATTTCCATCAAAAATGTTATCAAGTGCAGCTATCAAAGAGGCAGCACTATGAAGTCAATCAAGTGCTCAGCAGCACATTTCATTATTGGATTGAAGGTGCCATATACAGCCAATGTACAACAGTGACAAAGAACTATGGTCTCTTCTTATTTTTCTTTGTCATTTCTTAGCAGGGTCAGGCAGAACCATAACAAGCTAATGATAGCACGGCTTAGATGCTTTTCTTCTATAGTATCCACTCTTCTGAGCAGCTTCAATGCTTATATAATATACTTCAGCAAAACCAGAATTTGGATTTTCCATTTCTTAGTTGAATCACATCAGGAAAAAAAATCCTTAAATAAAGTAATTTTTAATTAGATAATTAAGAATTCTTACTGCAGTCAGCTGTGTACAGAGTTACTGTGATTTGAAAAGACAATGAGAATACACGTAAGTATTTATAAGGGTAATACTTAAAGAATAAGGAATGCATGGCACAGTCATAAGCTTGTGTTCACATGTTTTTTCAGAGAAATATCACCTATTCATTCTTAATTAGTTTTCATCCACTAATAATACACAGCTCTCTTTGCACAATGGAGAGCATATGACAGTAAAAGCATAAATACTCATTATTATTCAAAGTCAATGGGACAGTTCAGCGGAAGAAAAGCCACCAAACATAACTACATCTGAAGTCACTAACCATCCCTAATACCTCCATAAGGAAAATTACAATTATTAAATTTAAAATAATATCTATGGAATGTTTCCCAAAATTTCCAATATACACATAAGTGTATTTAAACAAATTCTTAAAAAGAAAGCTTATGCTATGAAAAAAAAAGGCTAACTAATTACTGCAACACAAGAATTACCTCTGCATTTGGGGGGCGGGGTGGGGGGGAGGAGAAATAATGGAGAGAGAGAGAACAAAGTGCACTAAAAAAGAATCTGGATTTTCTTTACTTTTTCTTAAAAATTTATTCCAATGTTTTCCTGGGAGAGGAGATCAACACCCACCTCACTACAACCTCTTTTCAGAATATCGTAGAGAGGAATAAGGTCTTCATGTATTCATTATTCCTTTATTCTGCCTCTAGGTGTCTAAATGTTAGACATCTATTCCAAACTTCACATCTAAATTACTTCTGTTTGGGGAAACAGGAAAAAAAATCTTGAGAGAAATTGACACCTCCTAAAACAGTTTTAGAAAAGCTAATATAATAGTAAAGTTTGAGAGTCTAATGCCATACTATACTATTTTTCTGATGTCGAAGCCAGCCCACACGGTTACTACCCAGATATGCCTGTTCCTTTATAGTCTTCCAAATCATGTTCAATTAAGTTTTAAGAGGAGGACTCCCAAGAAAGGTTTGGTTTTGCTTTTAACTTTCATCATTCCTAGTCCAGTTGTGATAGTTTGAGAGTTACTCACCCTACCCCCACCAATGAAATCACCCAGACTAGACTCAGCCAGCTGGAAGTTAAAGAATGAAGCTATATTTACAGCTTAGCACAATTTACAAGCATATATATACACAATATACAGTTATATACAAGTTAAAAGCAATACAGAAATGCAAAATCCCTCCCAAAACAATCAAATTGCCAGGAGGCTCCTGACCCAAACCTCCCCCCCACCCCTTCCCCCCTTTCCCTCCCTTCANAGAGTTACTCACCCTACCCCCACCAATGAAATCACCCAGACTAGACTCAGCCAGCTGGAAGTTAAAGAATGAAGCTATATTTACAGCTTAGCACAATTTACAAGCATATATATACACAATATACAGTTATATACAAGTTAAAAGCAATACAGAAATGCAAAATCCCTCCCAAAACAATCAAATTGCCAGGAGGCTCCTGACCCAAACCTCCCCCCCACCCCTTCCCCCCTTTCCCTCCCTTCAGAAATAACCAGCTCAATCCCTGTATATCTGTCATGATAAAACTGGAGAGATCTGAGGTGAGATGTCAAAAAGACGACAAGAAGGTTAGAGGAAATGAAGGGTTAGATCGGATTAGAATTAAGGCAGAAGCAACCACAAATGTCTAGAATGAAGGAACAGAACAACTGAGAACTAACTGAGAAGTGTGTGAGAAGTCAGTGTCCTATGTATATTTTGACTAGCTGTGTTTCTCAGCAGAAGAGTGAGTGATATAGGTTACTGTTGTTTCTTTCTTTCTTTCTTCTCACAGCTAAGGATTTAATTTCTCTCAGTAAAATATTCCAATTAGCCTCAAAACAGCACACCAGTTTATGTCATACTCAAAGGAACAGTTAATTCAGCTGATGGTGTGAATCACAGTAGTAGAGATAGTAGGAATGTCCTAGAAGTGTGGAACATATTAAGCTACTATTGTCACTAGAGGAAACATAGACTTGAAGCATGACTCAACACATGTGAAGGGCACAGTGTCACAGCTGTCCATACAGCCATCATTGACTTCCTTCTGTAATTTTCCATTCAAAGGCTGTGAAGGAGCAACCAATTATGTTTTTGTCACTACGACTATTGCTGTTTTCAACAGGCTTAATAAAGAACTAACAAACAAATGCAGTATACTCTAAACAGAACTTTTGATATGGTTATTCTACAAACTTTTTTTGTTTTTTTTAGGTCAGTCATGTACATTAACAGAAATGGTTAGTAAATATAAAAGACAAAAAAACCTGCCACTGTTAATTATACTGTGAATTGTGTGTGATAAATATCTCATTGCTTCTGAAAAAGATAAAGTTGGCCACTGTTTAATTAGAAAATAATTTCAGCCATATTGAGTCCTGCTTTCAAATCCTGCTCACCATTACCACAAAATCCATCACTGGCAGTGACTGACGCTCTTCTTCAGTTCCAAGAAACGAGACTTTCACCCACTCTTTTCATTACACCTCTGCAATAAATCACTCTTTCATTTTTTTAAGGATGCTTCCCACCAATGCTTCTTCTTCAAAATGTTTCTCTATTGCATGCTTGTGAAAACAGAAACATGACAAACCACAAATAACATGTCATGAGGCCTTGAGTAACCTGTACTAGTGGGAGGTGTCCCTACCTATGGCAGGGGGTTGGAACTAGATGATCCTTGAGGTCCCTTCCAACCTTACCATTCTATGAGGTGCCCTGGAACAAAGGAGACATTTGAATTAAAGTCATAACATGTAATCGATGTATGTTTTGCAAATCCTTGACATCTAGAGATCTACAAGATTTTTAGCTTTCAGAGGAATTACAGAATGCTCTAAAAAAGTTGGTCAGCTGTGGCATTTGATTCTTCATTAAGCAGCCACTGAGTTTCACCAGGTTGAAAATTCCACACCCTGTCTTTTTCACAGCATCTGATTTATAGTAGAGTCACTCAACAATTTCTTACAGATTATTTTTTTTTCTTTTTTACTTTATCAGGTTTATTTGTATAATATGAGTCAATTAAATTTGCGTAGAGCAGTTCTCCACTATTGGGATTCTCTTCTCCGAGTCTTTCAATTTCCCCATAGGGTTTTAATACCTGATGATGATTGTTTTTTGTAATTAAGATTTAAGTACCCAATCCCCCAAGACTTGTCATACAGAGAACTGCCACTCAAGCGTTCAGCAACTCTTTCAGGCGCACCCTCTCTTTGTCACAGTCTTTTTCTAGCATCTGAGAGTTTAGAAGAAAGCCTTTTGTTGAGCAGTGCTGTATTTCATCCCACATATTTTGCTAATCCACACCACACTCTAGTTCCAGTTTANTGATAAAACTGGAGAGATCTGAGGTGAGATGTCAAAAAGACGACAAGAAGGTTAGAGGAAATGAAGGGTTAGATCGGATTAGAATTAAGGCAGAAGCAACCACAAATGTCTAGAATGAAGGAACAGAACAACTGAGAACTAACTGAGAAGTGTGTGAGAAGTCAGTGTCCTATGTATATTTTGACTAGCTGTGTTTCTCAGCAGAAGAGTGAGTGATATAGGTTACTGTTGTTTCTTTCTTTCTTTCTTCTCACAGCTAAGGATTTAATTTCTCTCAGTAAAATATTCCAATTAGCCTCAAAACAGCACACCAGTTTATGTCATACTCAAAGGAACAGTTAATTCAGCTGATGGTGTGAATCACAGTAGTAGAGATAGTAGGAATGTCCTAGAAGTGTGGAACATATTAAGCTACTATTGTCACTAGAGGAAACATAGACTTGAAGCATGACTCAACACATGTGAAGGGCACAGTGTCACAGCTGTCCATACAGCCATCATTGACTTCCTTCTGTAATTTTCCATTCAAAGGCTGTGAAGGAGCAACCAATTATGTTTTTGTCACTACGACTATTGCTGTTTTCAACAGGCTTAATAAAGAACTAACAAACAAATGCAGTATACTCTAAACAGAACTTTTGATATGGTTATTCTACAAACTTTTTTTGTTTTTTTTAGGTCAGTCATGTACATTAACAGAAATGGTTAGTAAATATAAAAGACAAAAAAACCTGCCACTGTTAATTATACTGTGAATTGTGTGTGATAAATATCTCATTGCTTCTGAAAAAGATAAAGTTGGCCACTGTTTAATTAGAAAATAATTTCAGCCATATTGAGTCCTGCTTTCAAATCCTGCTCACCATTACCACAAAATCCATCACTGGCAGTGACTGACGCTCTTCTTCAGTTCCAAGAAATGAGACTTTCACCCACTCTTTTCATTACACCTCTGCAATAAATCACTCTTTCATTTTTTTAAGGATGCTTCCCACCAATGCTTCTTCTTCAAAATGTTTCTCTATTGCATGCTTGTGAAAACAGAAACATGACAAACCACAAATAACATGTCATGAGGCCTTGAGTAACCTGTACTAGTGGGAGGTGTCCCTACCTATGGCAGGGGGTTGGAACTAGATGATCCTTGAGGTCCCTTCCAACCTTACCATTCTATGATTCTATGAGGTGCCCTGGAACAAAGGTATCAATTGAATTAAAGTCATAACATGTAATCGATGTATGTTTTGCAAATCCTTGACATCTAGAGATCTACAAGATTTTTAGCTTTCAGAGGAATTACAGAATGCTCTAAAAAAGTTGGTCAGCTGTGGCATTTGATTCTTCATTAAGCAGCCACTGAGTTTCACCAGGTTGAAAATTCCACACCCTGTCTTTTTCACAGCATCTGATTTATAGTAGAGTCACTCAACAATTTCTTACAGATTATTTTTTTTTCTTTTTTACTTTATCAGGTTTATTTGTATAATATGAGTCAATTAAATTTGCGTAGAGCAGTTCTCCACTATTGGGATTCTCTTCTCCGAGTCTTTCAATTTCCCCATAGGGTTTTAATACCTGATGATGATTGTTTTTTGTAATTAAGATTTAAGTACCCAATCCCCCAAGACTTGTCATACAGAGAACTGCCACTCAAGCGTTCAGCAACTCTTTCAGGCGCACCCTCTCTTTGTCACAGTCTTTTTCTAGCATCTGAGAGTTTAGAAGAAAGCCTTTTGTTGAGCAGTGCTGTATTTCATCCCACATATTTTGCTAATCCACACCACACTCTAGTTCCAGTTTACCTCAAACTACTAAAAGGGCAAAGTGATAATGTCTCTTTTAGCAGCTGCCAACAGTACATCATGGGAATGAATGAGGCTTCCATTTACTGAGCATAATAAGAGACTGCTCTGTCACTTCCACAGATTATTCATACCATAAAAAATATCACATATCTAGTAGTCTAAAAATCGAAGTTATGGATAAGGGTTTGATTCTTGTATGGTTTCACAACTCATAAAACAAGAAGCATGAGGGTAAAGTAAAAGTGTTTGTGTTTGGGGTCTTTTTTTTCCCCATTGCTTTAGCCAAGACATGAAGAAAGGAAGGATAAATGTACTGAACAGTAGCAATATACAAAGGGAGCTAGAGATAATTGAATCTGTGTGAAATTCTGATCAGTGATGCCAGTCATGGTTTTGTACCACAGAGTATTTCTTCTGGTATGCAAAATAACACTTAAATGCTAAAATAAATGTACTGAAAAGCACCTTGCTTCAATGATCCTTTTAGCCAGAAGGAGAACGGAGGTCATTGGCATCCAGCAGTAGGAGCCTGGATTCATCTTTCTGTCCCTATTTGTGCCAGAAATTACGCTCTGTTTTCTTAGCTAGCAATGTAACACAATAAGAGTAGGTCACTAAGTCAAAACAGACAATGCTGAAGACTTCTCATTCACACTACACACATCTTGGGAGGTTTTATTTCCAATGAGTCCTTGTATAGTCTTCCAGACTAAGCACTCACTAACGTTTGGATCACATTAGTTTCTTGTGTGCAGTTCTTCATTCATGTTCATCCAGAAAGGAAGCCAGTCATATCGGGCAATACTATATGTGGTTTGAACAAACATATGAAGGTAAGATTCTTTTCAGAAGTGCACTCCTGCGACAATGAAAACACAGGGCTCACTAATATGGTAGTAATCACTGAAATAGATGGCAACAGACAGATAGCAAGAGTGAAAACTAATGGCTTAACTCCCTCTCTGAAATGCTTACATACCAATGTACAGAGTACGGGGAATAAGAAGGAGGAATTAGAAACTATTGTATGCCAGGAGAAGCATGATATAATTACCATCATGGAAATATGGTGGGATGGCACACATGGTTGAAGTGCTGCAATGGATGTCTATAGGCTCTTTAGAAGGGATAGGCGAGGAAAGAGAGATGGAGGGATAGCATTGCATGTTAAGGAGTGATATCACTGCCTCAAATTCAGACACCAAGGTGGAGTGTCAATGGATAAAGATAAAGAGGAAGATCAACAAGTCTGATATTCTGATGGAAGTCTGTTACAGACCACCCAATCAGGATAAAGACACCAATGAGACATTATTTCAACGACTTGAAGACATCTTGCATTCCCTAGACCTTGTTCTTGTGAGGAACTTCAACTTACCAGATCTCTGCTGGAAGTACAGCACAGCAGAAAGGGAGCAATCCAGAGGGTTTATGGGTTGTGTGGATGACAATTTCCTGTTGCAGCTGGTAAGCAAACCCAGCAGGGGTAATGTCCCACTAGACCTACAGTTTACAAACAGGGAAGGGTTGGTGAAATATGTGGGGGTTAGAGGTCTGCTGGGGCACAACAAGCATGATACGATAGAATTTTCAATACGTGGTAAAGTTAGGAGGGCTGCCAGCAAAACCTCTACCCCTCAAAAGGAAAGTGGCCCAGGAAGGCTGGGTTTACTTTAAGGATGAAATTATGCAGGTGCAGGAGCAGGCTGTTGCTATGTGCCAAAAACCAAGCTGGTGGGGAAGAATACTAGCCTGGTTGAGCAGGGAGCTTTTGCAAGAACTCAAGAAAAAAAAAAAAAAAAAAAAAAAAAGGGTATCAAGTTTGGAAAAAGGGGCAGGTGAACCAGGAAGCATTTAAGAATACTACAAGGTCATGTAGAAAGTGAATTAGAGATGTGAAATCTCAGATAGAAATTAATCTGGCCAATTCTGCTAAGGATAGTAAAAAACTTTCTTGTAAAAACACTAATAACAAAAAGAGGGCCAGTGAAAATCTCCATTCCTTATTGGACGAAGGGGGAAACATAGTAATGGAAGACAAGAGCAAGGCTGAGGTACTTAACAGCTTCTATAACTCAGTCTTTAACAAAGAGATTGGCTATCCTCAGGGCACCTGGGCTCCTGAGTTGGTGAACAGGGATAGAAAACAGAATCCTGTAATCCAGCTGTTACTTGCTGTGTCACTTAGATCCTAACAAGTCTATTGGTCCGGACGGGATTCATACTAGGGTGCTTAGGGAGCTGGCACAAGAGTTGGGTAAGTTGTTCTCCATCGTTTATCACCAGTCCTGGCTATCTGGGGAGGTCCAAGATGACTGAAGGTTGGCCAATGTGATGCCCATCCACAGGGCTGAAGGGCTGAAAGGAGGACCCAGGGAACTATAGGCCTGCCAGCCTGATGTCAGTGCCTGGCAAGGTTATGGAGCAGCTCATCCTGATTGCCATCATGTACAAGACACCAAGGGATCAGGCCCAGCCAACATGGGTTTAGGAAAGGAAGGTCCTGCCTAACCTAGTTAATCTCGTTCTATGACTTGATGACCAGCCTGGTAGACAAGGGGAGGGCTGTGGATGTGATCTACCTAGACTTCAGCAAAGCCTTTGACACAGCGTCCCACAGCATCCTCCTGGAAAACTGGCAGCCTATGGCTTGGAGAGGTGCACCCTTTGCTGAGTTAAAAAACATCTGGATGACTGGGAACAGAGAATGGTTGTGAATGGTGCTGCATGCAGTCAGTATCTGGTGATCAGTATGTCCTAGGGGTCAGTACTGGGCCCAGTTCTATCCAACATGTTACTGATGACTTGAATGAGGTGATCAAGTCTATTATTACTAAATTCATGGCTGACATCAAGCTGAGGGGGAGTGAAGATCTGCTGGAAGGTAGGAAGACACTTCAGAGACACCTGGATAGCCTCACTCAGTGGGCTGAGGCCAATGGTATGAGGCTAAACGAGGCTCAGTGTAGAGTCCTACCCTTTGGCCACAATCACCCCATACAGCGCTATAGACTGGGAGATGAGTGGCTGGAGAGCAGTCAGGCAACCAGGGACCTGGGGGTACTGGTTGACAGCTGAACATAAGTCAGCAGTGTGCCCAGGCGGCATGGAAGGCTGAAGGCATCTTAGCCTATATCAGGAATAGCATGGCCAGCAGGACCACGGGTATAATTCTACCCCTGTACTCAGCACTGGGAAGGCCTCACCTCTAGTACTGTGTTCTGGGCCTCTCACTTCAGGAAAGATACTGAAGTGCTGGAGTAGGTCCGAGGGGAGCAATAATGCTGGTGAGCAGCTGGAGGGAAAGTCTTATGACGAAGGGCTGAGGGACCTGGGGTTATTTAGTCTGGAGGAGACTCAGAGGAGACCTTACTACATTCTGCAACTACCTGAAGGGGAGTTGTAGTAAGGTGGGGGTCAGGCTCTTCTCCCAGGCAACTTGTGACAAGATGAGAGAGCATGACCTGAAGCTGCACCAGGGAGGTTTAGGCTGGAGGTTAGGAAGCACTTCCTTATGGAAAGGGTAATTAGACACTGAAATGGACTGCTCAGGGAGGTGGCGGAGACACCATCCTTGGAGGTGTTTAAGAAAAGATTGGAAGTGGCACTTAGTGTCATGATCTAGTCAATGTGGTGGTGTTAGGTCAAAGGCTGGACTTGATGATCTTAAAGGTTTACTCCAGCCTTAATAATTCCGTGATTCTGTGAATAAAAGTGAAAAGCTAATGAATGCACTCCCATAGTTTTCAAAAGGCTAGAGAGCACACATGGCAAGGGGATGAAAAAAAAACCAAAAAGCTGTATTTTTAAAATCTCTTAAACTTGTATCCCCACAGACACTGTTACTGTATCAGGCTTTTAAAATCCCCAAATAGAGTATTAATAAAGAATTTCAAAGTAGCTAGATTGATTTAGTATATCTCTTCCTGATTTAGTTTTAATTTACTATGCCACTAATCTATCAATCTAATCCTGCACTCATAATTATTTGTTGACTTTAGTAGAGAGAATTAATTCTTTACATCTTTCAGGCTCTTTAAATGATAATATATTTCAAAATTTAAATTACCATCAGTGTAGCAGGACTCCAGGGGAATGCATGAAAACACCCCCTTTTGTTTGATAGAACCTTTAGACATATCACATGCTACTTATAATGAGTTGCCTTTATCCAGATTAGATTTAGAAAAAACACTTTTTTTTTCTTTTTTTTTTTGGGGGGGGGAGTGGGGAGGAGGGCACAGATTTTGCAAACAGAGGGTATCTAATTAGAAACAAGTTACATATTCAGCACTTAGTGTCAGTGCTTTAGCAGCAATGTGATAAAAAACTAAGAATAACCCAGAGGAGATCCAGAGAATCTGTGTGAACAGTGTTCATGGTTTCACAGAACACTCAGTCATGAACTGTCAAAGAGAAGAAAAAAAAATATATATATATATATGTTTATATCTACTATATTTGGTTGAAAATATGTTAAATAGCATACCATATGATTTATCTTGTCATTCTCTTAAATGGATTATGTCATTGATCTTGCTTTTCTCCCCAATCTGTATAACTTGTATTTGTTACTTCATTATGAATTAGTTTCTGGCTTAGTCCTATATTCAGTCCCAAACTACTATAAATCCCATTTACATGTTCATTTAATATAATGTACACAGTAGACAAATCAAAACTCGGGTAAAAATTCTTATCTTTAAATAGATTTGTTACTCCTTCAACTATATGCATCAAGTTGTTCAGGAAAATACCCTAACCAAGCTATTCAAATCAAAATGATTCATTTCAGACAGCAAAAGCCTGAAGAATGGATTCACACCTAACTTTGAATGTTTATCTGTGACTAAACTGTCATCTTCTCGTAGACAACCTATAGAGACTTCTGGGGAGTTTTTTTCATCTGCTCCTATTATGAACAGGATGCCTATCCTAGAAAAAATATGAACTGTACTCATTACTCTACATGCAATTATATGGAAAGCAACTATAAAGAGTTCATATGCTCATGCCTAACTGAAGACTTCTAAATTTAGGACAAATGAAAACTAGCCAAAAATCTGTCTCTGAAGTGCAGCTGCTGCAGCAGAAAGGCTTTGAGTCACAGCAAGATCAGAGTAAACTCTGTGGCATTCTAGATGTGATTCAATGTCAAAGTAATTAAAAATTCTTTGGTAGCTTATTAAAAAAGGAGAAAGCAGACATTATTCTTTGTAAAAGGGCAAGCTTTACTGCTTTGGTTTTAGGATTATTCTTCTTGAAGGGTTAATTTAGTCTAGATGATTATTTGAAAGGAGTCAAAAGTCCTAAAACCAGAAAATTTGAATACAATACTGGATGTGGAAAAATGGAGGCAAAATTACAAAAAAATATTTTTTTGTAATGTTAATTCATTCACAGCAACATATTTTCTTTTTAATTAATTAAAACTTCATTGTACACTGTGACTATATTTTTTATTTAGTCATCGTTGCTTAATAGTTTAATCTAAAGTACACATTTAGCAATTCAGTGTATGTCACCCAAAGCATACATGCTTTGTATTTTTGTATAGGTACTGTATAATCATTGATAATGATGGAAAGATTCAAGAGGTCTGCCTGAAGAAACAGCATTTTGCTCTTGTGAGTATTACATAAAATAACTTGAGTATTTCAAAGTTCAAATTAAAGGTCAATGCACGGTTCTTACAAAAAGCAAACAGACAAAAAAACCCCCAAACAACCAAAAAACAACCACTACCAAACAAAAAAACTAAAACAAACAAACAATCAAGAAAACTCACCAAAAAAAGTCCAATCAACTAGAAATAAACTATATCTCTATTAGTTTGTTGTGTTTGGTATCATTGTTGTTGGTTTTGTTTTTTTTTCATTGATTTTGGTTGCTTTTTTTTTTCTTTTGGTTGAGTTTAAATTAATCTAACAGATTAGAAGCACCAACTGTTTAATCCTGTAAAACAGTGTGTATTTCACTTGTTACAGGTTTGAAAATGAATACAGCACTAAACCTGTTTCACATTCACCTGTGTGTGTATCTCAGATGGTGAAATGGTGAGAGAGTAGATGGCAACATACAAAACAGATTCATGGAGACTTCCAGAAGATCAAAATAAGAGCCTCTAAATGAAAATGAACTCTTTTTGTGAAAATCACTGTTTAATGTGAAATATGTCTTCTATTGTACTGCCTGTATGGTTTTCATTTCTTAGGATTTTTACTCACCGCACACATGCACACAGATGATCTTTACAGAAATGTAGTAAGACCTTGAATATAAGATGCATTAAGTTAGCACTCACTTTCTAAACCTTCATTTCCAGTTTTACATAGATCTACAGAAGAATAAAAAATAATGAAAGAGGAAAGTCTTTTATGTTAAAACCATTGAGGGTTTGCAACTTAACATATCTTTTCACTTCAGTGTAATTCTACCACATGAAACATAACAGAGAACTATAACTAAAAATTCCAACATCATATAACTTACTGTTATGAGAAAACACTTGAATTTTCTTTTAGGCAGTCCAGAACTAATTCTCACAACAAATGTCTGGTACTGAAGTATGTGAAGGACAAAAACTGCACAAAAGGTAAGAGTACACCAAGAAATGTAATTCACAAAACATTTACCATAAATTAAACTAAATGTTAGAAAGATTTACGCAATACAACTGTCTTCAGGTGAAATATTCCACCAGAGTTATTCATCTAACAAACAGAGTTAATCTCACCAGAAGATTTTGAAGATAAAGATTTTAAAAGGCTGTTCTAGGGTTTAAAATATAGACTATAGATGTCTAATGTTTTTTTCCTTACATTTTCCTAAAAAGTCCTAAGGTTGTTGAAGATGAAATCTAAATATTCCAGAAACATTGCAACGCCTCAGCATGTGCTGGTTTGCTCCTCAGGAAGAGAAATATTAGAGTTTCTAATCTGTTTGTCCTCTCTACTCTCCTTAGTTGTCCTTTTGGGTAATGTTAGAAAGAAGACACAAGTCTGGATAGCTCTTTGGCTTGATTTAGTGTGACCATTCCTATCTTTTTATGTTCCTACTAAATTTTTTATTATATCAGGTTAAGGAAGTTAGAAACAGATGTTATTTTTGGAGCAGTAGTTATAAAAGTTTGAACAAATTTTTGATACACAAGACCTTCTTCAGAAAGAAGTTTTAAAAAAAATGTTGAGTGCTCAAAATCTTCAGAAGATAAAGGCTTGAAGTAAATATAATTTAAAATAAAAGTTTTAAGCTGAAATCAGATAAAAGGGTGGTTAGCAGCTCAAGCTGAGGGATAAATTAGAGAAACTAAATAAAACAATCATAATTAGATGAAATTTGTTAAAATACTCATTTCCAACATAAATAATAGGGTCATCAGGACCATATTTGGGATTGAGTTATTTTGATATCTGTTATAAAATATCCTGGATTACAGTACATTGACTTATGTTAGAATGAGGTGGAAGTTCATTAGATTATAGATACACTTACTTGTAAGTTCGGAAATTAAAATGGTTTTGGTAAGCAATAAAAAACTACATATTCTGAAAGTACAAAATTTCCTAAATCTTAAAAGATGGAAAAAATACTTTATATCAGAATAGTTTCTGTAATAAAATAGCAAATTACAAAGAATATTTATGAAAACAAGATGAAAGCTTTTCTTTTACAAAAGTCAGTTTCAAAAGTTGAACTTTGGTATCATGTTAAAAGCAAATTTCTGAGTTACTGACTCCTGAAGAATTAGTACAGTTCTTCTTTCTAATTGAGTTCCCTAAAAGAGTTTTTAATTTCAATATTTATTTTTCAAGATGAGGTTTAAGGCATTATTAAAACAGAAGAGCTTCAGATTTACTGGGGATTTACAAAAGAGACAGTATAGCCTCCTTATTAGAAGGGGTCTGACCAGGATCGTCATACAGAGAATCAGCTCCTGAAGCTCCCTCCTCTAACCACTGTGAATCACCACAAGTCAGATATAAATTTTCCTATCTGTAAATAGATGCTAGAGAGTCTGACCTCTTTTTAGTACATGAGAGAACTCTGTAATAGCAATAATAATTCTAGATTGCAATACTAGTACAAAAATGATACACCGTATTTTCATTCCAGGATTAGAATGTTTCTTATGTCCCTGGAAACAGAAGTGTGAAAAGATTATTTATTTCCTGCATGAATGATTCAGTTGGGACAATTAATGAGGCAGGAATTATAAAATATGTAGGGGTTTATTTCCAAAAAGCCCTGCCCACAAACTACATACAAACAAGTCAAATTTCAGTTCTAATTTGGTTGGGAAAATCTTCACAAGGATGCTTATGGGTAATTCATTAATTTGGCAGAATCAGAAAATTGGAAAAGGTTTAGCCACAAAATAGCACTGCCCCACTTATAAATAGGCAGCCTAGAGCCCTAGGGAAACTCTGTTCTATTCATGGCAGTGGAGTAGATTTCAGAGATAGTCCCAGGCTCCTTTGTGGCAGTGTTGGAACTGCTTGACGTCTTGACAGCCATTGAAAAGCTTCTAGATCTTTCCAGCATCTAGCAGGGTAGTGGGAAAGAGACAGACAATCTCTGACCTCATCCTGGCTCCTCTTGGCACAGGGGTTTGAAGAGGTCCAAGCAGGATCTCTTGCAGATGTGCAGAGAGTACAATGTCGGTGGTACTTCTCACCATGCCATGAGGCACTTAATACCTTCTCCTGGTAAACTTGAGGCACTTCCAGGTACCAGTTTCCAGGTAGTTCAAGCCCAAAACATCAGGGCTAAGCTGGTCTGAAGCACAAGACAGAGTAAAACACATTCTCCAAGGTGAGAACAGTGAGGCGAGGCAAGGCTTGGAGAGGCAAAGCCAGGCAGAGTANGCCATATTAGGTGAAACAAGGGCTTGCTTACCCTTATTTGGGCAAGACACTAACAAGTACCTAAACACCTGTGGGTACCTGTTTACCACTTTGGGAGGAAACATAATGGCCCAAGCCTTTGTTTTCCTCCTTCTCTTGCTTCTCCGATCAGTGGAAGGGTATGCCAGGACATGTTTTAGGTCTATTAGCCTTCCACTACAATGAATAAAAAATACTAACAGCAAGTATCGCCTATGGATGCTCCAGCTATCAGAATACTAACCTAGTAGACTGACACGCAAGTAATGCTTTTCCAGTAGTCACTATTTTATATAGGACCAAGTCAAACATTATTTGAATTATCTTTTTAGACTCCAATTTTCATAAAATTGTCAGCACTCTCAAAAACTTTCTCATGGGTAAGAAAAACTATTCTGATATCAAACAATTTCTCTGGTATAACATATCATTAATTCTTATGAATTTGATATGAAAGCAAAAACAAAAGGAAAAATAGGAAAAAGAAAGGAAAAAAAGATCTAGAACTTTCAGGTCTATCCAGATAAGTAAATTCATTTTTAGGGCATTTCACATTCGACTTTAAAATTCCGAGAAGCTGAAAAGGCTTAGGAATAACGTAGCTGACAAGATTTTCACAAAAATGTTGGGGGAAAACACTGTCAAAAAATATATCTGTTCTCATAGTGATCTTTCCCAGTTCTGTCTTTGCAACACATGCAGATGTTGTAACTCCAGTGGTATTCACAGGAGATGGCAGTAGGTTTGCTACCTTTGAGACATGTGGTGTATATAATTCTAAGTCACCAAAGGAAAAACGAAGAAATATAAATAATTTCCCTCTCTCTCTTACCCCTTGAGTCAGTTTAGAGAATACTTTGAGGAGAAAAGGTACTCAAGCATGATGGAAAATGATTCAGACATCCTTAAACACTGGAGACTTGCATCTAATTTCCAAAGTTTGTCACTCAGAAACTTTAATTACAATGGTAGGAAATTAGCACTTTGCATACTGTAACATAATTCCCCACAGTACTGTGAAACTATATCCTGCCATTGATCTGGTCTGCACATGTAATGATGGCAGAATATGTTATTAAATAAGAAGTGAATATTTAATTGTTTACACAGTGAATAGTACCTGTTAAATGCCACTATGATATAAATAGTTATAATAAAACTGTAGCTTAAAAAAGATCAATCTTATTCAAAACAAGATAGATGTAACATTTCAGTCATTTAGTAGATCTATACCATTGCAGTGCACTACAGTAAATCCTATTATTCAGGAAAGCATTTCATGGAATTTGAAAATTAAATACTTTTCGAAAGGTGAAACATCAAATGTGTCGCTCAATACAATTTATTTAATCAAAATGTTCTGCTATTAATATGTGACACAAAACTTCTATTTCTCCAATGTATCAGGCCTTTTAGGGTCTACCTAGCCTTTTGCAAATGAGCAGAACTTAAAACTATTTCTTGTAATAAGTTCTCAAACAACCTGATATAGTTGAAGATGTTTCTGATCAATGCAGGGGGATTGGACAAGATGACCTTTAAAGGTCTGTTCCAACCTCAAATATTCTGATTCTACAATTCTGAGATTCTGATTGTATGATCTGAAGGGGGCCTACAGGAAGGCTGGGGAAGGATTATTTACAAAGTCCTGCAACGACAGGACAAGGGGCAATGGGTTTAAACTGGCAGAGGGGAGATTTAGACTAGATATTAGGAGGAAGTTCTTTACAGTGAGGGTGGTGAGACACTGGAACGGGTTACTCAGGGAGGTCGTGGATGCTCCCTCCCTGGAGGTGTTCAAGACCAGATTGGATGAGGCCTTGAGTAACCTGTACTAGTGGGAGGTGTCCCTGCCTATGGCAGGGAGTTGGAACTAGATGATCCTTGAGGTCCCTTCCAACCTTTCCATTCTATGATTCTATGATTCTATGATTCTATGATCCTATGTCAGGCAGACACAATCTTCTAAAAAGAAAAAACAACAGAAAGGAAGCATGTATTCATTAATACTATTCTTACAGTTCAAGGCTCATCTGCAAAATGGTGATATTTTTAAGGACTTCATATGGTCTAAAATTTTGTGCTTTGACTTTTTGGTCTTTTGTCCACTTTCCTGAAAGTAATAAAAAAACAATAGATGTAAAATGATGGAAGAAATATAACAAACCTACCCACTGCAGTATTTAATGGGAAAGCAATGGAGAGAGGGTGATGGAACCAATAAAAGTCTCACATTATGTAATGAGTGTGCTGGAAACACACATATGACCTACAGGAAAACTTTCATACTGCTGCAATCTATTTCCTTCATATTGTTTCACTCTACATGGAAGGAACTAGTTATAACCTTCTTTTAATGTTGTGTGAGGCGTCACATTAAAATACAATTATGTGTTTGTGAGTTCAATTCAGAAAGAAAAAAAAAAAAGACCTATAGTTTAATACTGTCTGGAGCAAACTGACAGACATGTAGGTGGAGAATATGTGGGAGGAAAAAAGGAACACTAAGTGCACACAAAGAAAAGTGTATTTTAGGTAAGAACAACATTTATTTTTTATCCAAAACAGCTCTGTTAAGATTGCAGGTGCCAAAAAAGGATTGTACCACTGGGTAAATACTTCATTACAAATAGTGTTTCCTATGTTTTGTAGTCTTTACTATTGGCATCTTTGAATCTACTTCTACTGACTTGAAATAAGAATAGAGTTCTCAGCAGTACAACAATGGATGTAAGTTTCAAGATATAATTTTTAATTTGCTCTATACCCATTCTGTGTCTCACACTTCTAATCTTAAACATCTTTATTATTTCATTCTTATTTTTGCTTTTCTTTTTTATTACTATTATTTATATATTTTAGCAGAATTGTGGCTTATAGTTATTAGTTTGTTTTTAGTACAGAAAGCAAAAGCTTTCCTTTACAATATTTATTGGAAAACATAAATAAGTTTCAGTTTAACTCATGAATTCCAGATCCTTTCCTGCATATATTTTTGTTGGAGCTTTGCTGATGAGTTTTCCTCTTTGTCTTCTTCAAAATTGATTGCCTAGGTAAATTCAAAGATAAGTTATAATATGGTGTATATATGTATTCATTAAAGATACGTGAAATATATATATATATACACACATATACATATACATACAGATAGAGAGAGAGAGAGAAAGAGAAAGAGAAAGAGAAAGAGAAAGAGAAAGAGAAAGAGAAAGAGAAAGAGAAAGAGAAAGAGAAAGAGAAAGAGAAAGAGAAAGAGAAAGAGAAAGAGAAAGAGAAAGAGAAAGAGAAAGAGAAAGAGAAAGCGAAAGAGAGGGAGTCGTTAATAAGAATAAATACCAGATTCTGCAGCTGGGACGATCTAATCCTGGTTTTACATTTAGATTACAAAGCAAGGTGTTAGAGTGCAGCTTTGTAGGGAGGGAACTGTATTGATTTGTTTGGGGTTTTTTAATTGATTATGAACTCAATAAAATCTACAATGTGCTCTGTTGGCCAAAAAAGCCAACGATGTCATATGTTGTATCAATTACACTGTAGACAAGTGATTTTTCCACTATTCTAAGTACTGTTTGGACTCAGTTTGGGTCTTCTGTGTAGTATTGTGCTCAGCAATGTAAGAAGGATATGAAAACGCTAGAATATGTTCAAACGTGAGCAACAAACACAGTGAAAGGATTAAAAGGCATGGCTTATGAGGAGCAGCTGAGAATAGATTTGTTCAGGTTAGAAAACAGGACACTGATGGATGACTTTATTGTCATCTAAGACTTCTTTATGAGGGCAATAGGGGACGGAGATGTTGATTTCTTCTTCCTAGTGCCTACTTATAGGACACAAAAGAATACCTTAAAGCTATGTTACTGGAAGTCCAGGTCATATATTAGGAAAAAGCTATTCACTGAGGTGGCCAGACAGTGGAACAAGCTTTCCAGAGAAATGGCCATGGCTACAATTCAACTGGTGTACAAGAAACATTTATCTCTTAAATAAATGGTTTAATTTTTAGGTTGTCCCATGTGGAGTCAGGAGTTGTACTTGATCCTTGTAGGTTGCTTCAAACACGGGATATTTCACAATTCTATGAATTTTTATTAGAAATACATGTTACAGGAAATGTATTTTATAAATGCTGTCTTGCAAACCATGTCCAGTGCTTATCAATGTATATTTTCCCTCCAAAACAGAGAAAATAAATTAGTCTAATTCAGGAAGTTGTCAAAGTGTAAACCAATTTAATGACTGTAGTCTTAAATAGAGTGAGGTGTAATGACATGTAAAAGGTTTAAATTAAGTGACATCAGATTTACTTATGTTAACTCACCAAGGTTGAAATTGAGTGTGTAATACTACTTTCATGGAGGGGGCCCTACAACTTACATTATTCCCCATACAACTAGCTATGAATTAAGACAGTGCTCATTGGGATGTCTTCAAGAGTCAGAGTTGTAGATCCAACTTATGCCAAACTCTATTGTCATTAAGTTTGGTCCCATAGAAGAATAAGCCACCCTTCTACCTTTCCTGAATACTCAGTTTTTAAAACGCCTGTTAAAAATTACAAATGTAGCTGTGTAGATAAGTAGACAACATTAATTTCTGGTTTGTTTGGGTTTTTTCTTGTTGGTAGACAGTGAAGGGGTAAGTCAGTTAATATCTAATAATTAATGATGACACATGTCAAAAAAGGATTGTACCATAGGAAAAAATTAAAATGAAAAGGGCTTTACTGGGAAGTGGCAAGGAACACTTTTCTTTTTATAAGGGAAACAGATGTTCTGTAATGAGAAAATGTAACTTAAAAATTATACTTTCCAACCCAGAGACTAGTCCTTTGGCAAACAGACCACCTGAATAGCAAGAAATCATCTTTCAAACTGAGACATCAGCAAAAAACAGACATTAATTATCTTGATTTCACAGATGGCTCTAGTAAAGTAATAAAATTTTACTTGGTACTTAAAAAAAACCCTTTTTTTTATTCTAACAATTCTTTTAATTATTTTTTTTCCACAGGATTCAACATTCTGCCAATAACTCATATATAAATGTAAATATATTGGAATGTTATTATGAAAAAGCAATTCAATTTCATAAATGAGATTTCTACTTTTCTGCTTTACAGATAAAAATCAAAGAGTTAACAGTTCCTCTTTTCTACAGTCCCTGATACAAAATTATTTCTTGTACTTCTACAACTCCCATAAAGTCAAACAAAATGAAATTGTTGTTTAAATAAGATTTAATGTAGCTGCTAATATGTAATTCCCATGAGTGTAAGCAAACTTTACCTCTTTTTGATCACCTGTACATTACAAAAGAGGCGAATTACCTGCAACTAACATTACTTTTGGAGTGGTTCTTTGTTTTAACATTTCAATAGTTCTACCTTTTTGTTTTAATATTTCAATAACTCTACCTACTATTATTTAAAAGTAAAACAGAAGAAAACTTGTGCAGTAACTTTGGATACAAAAGAATGGTAGACCAAGCATTTAGTATTCTTTAAAATAAATAAATAAATAAATTCCACAATCAACTGCTTCTCCAATATTCTTGTATATATATGTACTTTCAAGTATTAACTCAATTATTTGTCTACACGTAAATGTATGCATTGTTTCATTATACGGAAAATCCAGAATATAAGATCAGCTAGTTTATAAATTTGTACTGGGTTTTACTATGTTTATGATGCTAGAATCATATACAACAGCAAATAGCCTAGCTAAAAATGCTTGGGAATCTACTTATGTAGATGGTGACCTCAATTTAGAGCACCACCTAGCTTCAAACTTGTGCTCGAATTTTTTCTGCGTATTGTCTAGTTAAGGTGTACTTACTGAGATATCTGAGTTTAATAATAAATTACAAATATATAATATCATTACCTGTTGATATAAACTTTCTTTCATTATCAGAGACATTTTAGGTAGCAGGCAAACAATGCTCTTCACTTTTCAAATTGAACACTACGTACCATCTTTTGATATAATTATTCCATGTAATTCTTTCAGGAATAAATTAAGCCTTAATGGGACAACACAGTCGCTACAAGCAACAGAACCAGAGTTATGTGCTACAGTGTTCCTTTTGCTCCTCTCTTTTATCCAAAGTTGCTATCAATGGATTGGGGAGATGACAAAAAATTGTAAGTGACTTCACAGGAAAATATCTGCACAACTAATACACCTTGGTGCAATTTGAAATTTCTGATGCTAGATGAACATCCACTAGATGGTATTTCTTTCCGTTTAATTTGTTTAGCATGAGCAGGAAGCACATTACAGGAGTCGAGTAACATGAGTGTTAAGCAAATAAATGTTCATTTAAAGGAAAAAGGTTTAGGTTATGGTTTTGTTTGGTTTTGGGGTTTGTTTGTTTGTTTGCTTGTTTTTTCCTCTTATTAGGCATAATTACCTGACTTACATGTGTCTGTGATTTCTTTCCACTCTCAGAAAATAAATAATGAAATATTTATTTATTTTAAAGAGTTGCTCTGGATAAAGGATGATCAAAATAAAGATGAAGAAGAAATCAACACTAACGGCAGCCCCAAAAGCACCATCTCAGGTTTTCACATGTTTTCTATGGTATATCAATATAGCTTTATCATGAGCAAATTGTGTCTGACAAACCTTTTATGACATCAACAACACCAATAGATGAGGAGAGAGCAGTCAAGATCATTTATCTGGACCTGAGCAAAGCCTTTGACACTGTCCCACATGACATCCTGATCTCCAAGATGGTAAAATATGAGTTTGATGGATGGACAGTGGATGGACAGTGGGTAAAGAACTGGCTTGACAGCTACACCCAAAGAGTGTCTGTCAATGGTTTCATGTCCAAGTGGAGGCCAGTGACAAATGGAGTTCCTCAAGCATCAGTACTGGGACCAGTCTTGTTTAACATCTTTGTCAGCAACATGGATGTTACGAATTATGCAAAATTAATATTTTATATTAATTTTTATGTCTAGGCAAAGTTTGCTGATAACAATGAAATTATTTTGAAATTATTATGAATAATTATGAAACTTTGAAATTAATATATTGGCCATCTTTTCTGGCCAAGAGCCTTCGTAGAGCCATCATTCGCAACTGACAAAGTGTAGACATAATTGCCCATTTTAAATTTTTTTTGTATACCCTACACTTACTTTACCTTTTATTTTAGTTTTCTGAATATTTGTGATGTCATGATCCCATGTAACTCTTTCATAATGCTGAAGATGTCATTACATCAAAATCAATCTTCTTTTAATATTTATGTAGTGCTTTTAGTGTGTTGCTCTCCAATGCCTGAAATGGCAAGTCTGAACTCCTTTCATATGCTGTATTGTGAATGTATGAATGGTGAATTTCCCTGATTTTATAGTACAGTTTTAAAGTACTACAATTTGCAAGGAAAATAATTCCACAAGTAGTATGACAATATTTCCATATTTTGGTACTCAACCACCTCTAAAGCAGTGCTATGCTAAAGTAACCTGAAGGTTTTGGTTGGGGGTTTTTTGTTTGTTTTTGTTGTTGTTGTTGCTGTTGTTCTGTTGATTGGGGATTTTTTATAATGGAGACAAGGGTGAATGCTCAACATGTGAGGGAAAATGAAGTAGTATAAATAAAATATCAAACTATCAGTTACGTTAATTAGAGAATTGTAAAATTGTTCTTGTTGCAAGGGATCTTATAAATAATGTAGTTCCAGACCTCTACCATGGACAGGGACATCTTGCCCTAGACCAGACTGCTTAAAAAGCCCCATTCAGTCTGGCTTTTAACACTTCCAGGAGTGGTGCATCCACAATCTCTCGGGGCAACTTTTTTCAGAGTCTCAGAAGCCTCATAGGAAAAAAGTTCATCCTTGTATCTAACCTAAATCTACCCTTTTTAGTTTAAAGCTATAACTCTTTGTCCTATCACTACACAGTCTTGTAAAAAGTTCTTCTCCAGCTTTCTT
>VWZE01011564.1:8111-48361 GCA_013396675.1 Eubucco bourcierii
TGGCAGGTTTCGTGATCCTCCCCGGGGAGGGGGAGGCCGGGCTGGGGCAGTGACAGCTGCAGATTGAGCCCGCACACGATTTCGGAGAGCTGAGCCCCCGGGGTGCTGCGAGCACAGGCTCCCTTCGCTTCCTGACCATCTTCTTCGGCCCGCTCACGCCGAGCAGCGTTGCGGCACCTACGGATTCTGTTCCCGACTGCCCGTAACGTGACATAGGTACCTCGCAAGTGCCCAAGACTGTTTTCTTCATTCGGGCATATTTGAGGCCTGCTGGGTGTAAGCCAGCTCGGTTGCGAAGCTGCACTTTCCCCCCTCTTGTTATTTTCAAATGAACGAGGCGTTCTATTCTCTCCGCACCTTAGCTACTTCTCCGAGCCTAAGCAAAAGCCGCCCCACGGCCCGGCCTCGCTTTCCTGGCTCGGCAGAGGGACGTAACCGGAGCGGCAGTCAGCGCAGCCCGAGCAGCGGCTACGCCAGTGCCTCCCGTCCCGCTGTGCGCGTCGCCCTGCAGCCGCCTCCCGTAGTCCCCGCCCGGCCCGGCGCCCACGAGCTCTCATACCACGGACGGTCGCGGCCAGACCGTCCCTGTCCGAAGGCTCGGCGTGGTACAGGGAGCCGGCGCCACGGCCCGGCCGGCCCCCCCCAGCGCAGCGCCCTAGGCCCGTGGACTGCCCTGGAAAAGCTGTGACGTGGCCTGGCGCCTGCCGCCCCTGCCCGATGGCCGTGCCGGGGGCTCGGTCCCAGCCCCCACCCGCTGTTGGTGCGGATCCCTCTCCGAGAATGGGCCGCGAAGTTGCGGGACCGGCTCTGGCTCTCTCTAACTGTGCGGCTGCTGGGGCCCCACCATCACCACGGAACTGCCCCGGGCGTCCTGTCCCTTCCCGGCCCCACAGCCGAGGCCGCTGCCCACTGGGGTCCAAGCGCGGACGCCCCTAGCCCTGCGCTCCGCTCGCTTTTGATTTGCCTCTCTCAGCCTTGAGCGGCTCCTCGGCCGGGGCAGGGGCGTGGGCTTCTGCTCACTCCTGCTCACCCAGAGCCCTGGCTTGACGAGCCCCCACTCGTGTTGTGGCGCGGCTACACGCGGAGTAAACCAAGTTTAGAAATTAATCTTCGCTTCGGCTTTGAACATACCAAGACAGGGCGCTGGGTCCTCAGCGACGACCCGGAGCCTGTTTGCCGGCTCCTGCGGCAAACTCGTAGGACAAAATCCCGGCCGCGCTCGCAAGCCAAGTTATTCACACCTGCGCCGTGCCTGTCAGGTGTGCTCCCGGGAGCGCGGGTCAGTGCCTAGCTGCGAGGGGCTCTACAAACGATGCGGCTGAGCCGCCGCAGCACCGCGGAGCAGGGGACTCAGCTGAAGAGAACCTGACAGTACCCGGCAGCAAGTTCCGCTCGTTGGTTCTTCCGGCGGGAATGCCCCAGGAGCAGCCTGCATCCCCGTATGAGCCTCCCCCGCCCCGGGATAACACCTACGGTTTCTCCGACAGTGGCATTTTATCAATTTCTGCGGCTTCAATCTGAGGTTCGTTCAACAAATGGCCGCGACAGGTCCGCTGTGCAACCAGCGCCTGCCGGTGGGCCGGGAACCGCGGTTGCCGGGCTCCCTGCCGACGGGGCCCAGCTCGGGCTGCGAGGGCAGCGGAAAGCAGTGACGGGGGTTGGTTGTAGCGGCGATTTACTGAATGCCGGGGGCTAGTATCCTCCAACAGCTCAGCAAGTTGTGTGTCTCTGGCCGTAGCATGGCGGGACAAACTCCGAATGCCTTTTGCTGGCTTAAGCTTTGGTTAACGCCGGAGCTCTGTTAGCCAGGTGAAAAATACCCCCCTTAATTGACAGGAGATTAAAAAGCAGCTCGTTAATAAGAAATGTGACAATTTAATAATATCCCTGCCACCCCCGATGCCCGAGCTGAAGAGACAGAGACAGGCATATTCACCATGTTTAGTTTTATTGCTTGAGAACCAGAGTACTCATTTCTAAAGGCCTTCGAAGTTACCATGAGTTGAGTTGGCTTAAATAGAGTTACTGTGTGGTTATAATGCAACATGGCACAACAACAATACAGAGCTGCAGACACCCTTGGGCACGGTACTGGGCATCAGGCCCCGGTTGTGCTGCTGAGAAACCACTCTGCAAGCGGACATCAAATCATCTCCAACGGTAGTGATTTATACCAAAATCAAGCATCAATCTAATGCCATCACGCAGTCCATGAACTCTGTAGTGTTCTAAATTAAATCAATAAAACATACATTTGTGTTTCATCAACAGACTCCCTAATCACCTTTTAATGTTGTATTTAGTGGTGGGAGAAAAACGTTGTTAACAAGATGATATTGTAGGCTGCACTCCGCTACTCACCAGGACAATTTACAGTCCTTTTTTTGCTTTGTTTTGTTTTGTTTTGTCTTTAACCCTGCACAGACACAGCCTGCGTCCAGTACAGTCGCTACCTGCAGCCCATGCCTGTTTTCCTCTCTCCCACGTCGTTGCGGTTTTGATATAGGATACTTGGCACCATAAAACAGTAACAAAAGACTTGACAAAAACGGTTTACAAAATTCTGGAAAGTTACACCCAAACCTAGCTAAAGAACTTCACATTCAATCCTTAATATTACATAGAAAGAAGGGATTATAGGAGTAACAAAGTGAGACTGCTAATATATGTGCTATATAGTATGCTATATATCTCTTATCCAGGATGGCCACTGCTATATATCGGCTCTTATATAAATGTTGGTGTCGATGTACACTAACTAACCCTGCTAGGACTCCCAACACTAACTGCTGGATATGGCACTCTCAAGCATTCATATTGGAAAGTATATTTAGCCTAAGTTTTGGTCAGGTTTATAAATTATTTATATATCTGTGTATATATACACATACATACATATATATACACACACATATATATATATATACGTATGTATAAGAAAGCAGCTGCTGTGTGATTCAAAAACCATGTAACATGGCAGTAATAGTAAATAACATGAAGAAAAAAAAAATCCAAAAATAATTAAAAAAAAAAGAAAAGAAAACAAACAAACAAAAAATGCTAAAAACTAAAACCACAAACCATAAGCCTTGGTCAACAAAGAAAATACCATTTAAAACCATCAATATCTCTTATCTATACAGTCCAATGTACAAAACCCCGAAGTGGTAAAGGTAAATAATGTCAGGCATGACACCTTTAAAAGTTTGTAATATGCTGGAGTAGCTTTTTCCACATCGACAAAACACTTGTTTAAAAGTTTTTGAAAGTTGTGAATCTAAAATACATAACATCTCTGCTGTCTATTTAGAGTTTTGGCAACAGAACCATGACATATATATATATATATATATATATATATATATATATATGCATATATAAAAAATAATTCCACGTTTCTACTTGATGTCACATGAACATACAAGACAGTGAGGTATGTGAGGCTTCTCTCAGACAAAAGAGTCCAGATGCTGAAGCATAGTGTAGGACCAGCAGGTAGAAGTGTGGCACTCGGGGCTGGAGATCGACACTGGTTGCTGCGGGGTGTGTGCGGTGACAGGCGCGGTCCTTCCCTCGGGCTACAGCGTGCTGCCGCGGAACAGCTTCTCGTTCCGCAGGCATCTTTTTCCTGTTGCAGAATTGGCATTGGGTTTTTTGGTTTTTTTGTTTTTTTTTTTTAAATTAAAAAAAAAAAAAAAAGGAAAAAAAAAAAAAAAAAAAAAAAGAGAAAAAGAAAAAAAGAAAAAAATAAACACAGGGGAAATGATGTAGAAAATATAAACGAGAAGGAAAAAAAAAAAGAATGATATTTACCACCACATCACTGCACGACACAACACTTGTGCACATTTGCAATAGGTTTACCTGCCCCAGCAGCTATTCGAAAGGACAGGAACACAGGCTGCAGCAAGGCAGGGAAAAATAGAAGTTACACATTTGAAACAAACATTTAAAAAATTTTAATTTTTTTTTTAACAGTCAGTAGTTAAACACAACAAATTCCTCTATGACTGCAAACAAAACGATGCAACAACTGTTTGAATTAACCTAACTACAGAATGCACAAGAGCACCGCAGCGTCTCCTTGCAGATTTCTGCTCCCACTGGAATCTAAGGAAAAAACTCTGCCACTGATTTTTGTGGGAGGAGGATCGGGTCCCAGATACAGCTGCCTGTTACCAGAGTTGGCTCCACTGGAAGGGCCATGCTAATAAAATCCAGGTTAAGCACGCTGGGGACAAAGGAAGCAGAAATCAAGTTTCTGAGTTGGGGCAGTCCCTCAGCTGCTGACACACAGAATTTTATGTTTTACTGGAGACACCAGTAAACTTCTCTATTTAAATCTAACTTGGATGAGTACCTTATGTGCATTCTTACTCAGAAACACTGTACTTTGACCCTGGTGGGACACACAACACAGAGCTGTGAATTTGGATTTATGTGTATACTTGCACAGACACATGCAATTAATTAGCCATTATCTGTCGCTGAGTTATCATTCCAGAGCCTTAACACTGTCTCTAGGACTGATACATCACCACTGTCATACAGTTTACAAGTCTTTGCATGTTTTTAGCTGAGGTTTTATGTAGATTTTGTATAGGCTGTGAGAAGTTACCCCCTGCTCTTCGACCAGCCCTTTTCACAGACAGCAAATACTTGGTTGTGCTGCATTTCTAACTCGGCTTCCCATGGGGTGCCTTCAGCAGCGAAGACTGTTTGTGCCGCTCATGCCTTGCCCTTCACTGTAACCACCGGTGCTAGATCCTTTTCCTCACTTTCAGCTTAACTGTGAAACTGCCAATCTGTTACTTCAGTGATCAGCAGTGAGGCACTGGCTGAACTGCAGCAGTTCTGGAAGCAATTTTGATCACATAGTTAAAAATACTTTTGTTTTACACAAACAGTCCTCATTGCACAGAGACAGCTGCTGCTCCTCATCTGGTGCTATGCTCTCATCTGACTGCACACAAGTATCTGCTCCAGTGCACTGCCTGATTTCACTTAACTTCAACTTTAAAACATTTTGGAGGCTTTAAATTGAAAATGGGACAGAGAGTCGACTTAAATATGAAATTAACAGAAGCTAGTGCATACTTCTTACTATTAAAAAAAAAAAGAACTAAAATGTTTAATTTAGAACTAGAATGTTTAATTTAGAATTAAAATGTTTAATTTCAAACTAAAATGTTCAATTACCTTGTGATCCCCCATGCAGACATTTGGCCCAATGTGGTCATATATTACTATCTTCTCATCATTTTCTGACTGGTGGAAAAAGCAGAGACAGCACAACAAAACATTTAGTCAGTTCAAGTGCTCTCCAGACTGCTGAAATGGGGCAAGGATTTATGCAAATAGTTCAAACCAGTTTCTGAATGAAGTGACATGAACACATCTTTGCTTGGCTTCTCCAGAGAAAGAGCATGCAGAATGAATTTTTATGTCTGTGCTGTTTGAAGTGCTTTGTGCAATTTGCCCACGTAAAATAACTCCTGAAATCGCTGCTTTTACTCCTTGCTTCTGGGAGCTCGAGAGATCTTGGTAACATGGGACAGATGAAATGAATGACTCAGTTATGGTCACATTCCAGCCCTTGGGCTAGTAAAGTGCAGCCTGTGCTTTTGGCCAGTCCTTTTCCAAGAACAACACACAAATTTCATTGAATTAGGTGTGATCTAGGTTGTTCTTTGAATTAAATGCACTCCACATTGCCTTGTGACAGCATTTGATTTCATCACATCACATAGGTGATTTTAAAACGTTCAGAGAAATGAACGAGTCATTTACAGTTTAGGAGTATAGTCTTTAGCCATTTCTACCTTCCTTCATCTGAAAAAAAGCATGGAGTGATTTTAAGAAAACAAGCAAATGAAAGATGATATTCCCCCAGTCTCTGTTGTGAGCTGCTCTCATTTTGCTCCACGTTGGACTTTACACACTGACTCCTTCGGCATTAATGGACAGTAAACCGTGCCCACCTTTCTGCCATTTGTGATCCCGAGACTCTGTTTTGAGTGTCTAGCACATACAAACACACTGCCCTGTGAGACAGTTTCTTATTATGCTAAACAATTCCTATGAGCTAATTAAACCTGCACTCCACAGACTTGAGCCTCCCGCATAATCGCAGGCAGGCTTTAAAATACTTGAAGCTATTAATTTATTTTGTACGGAGCAGTCGAGACTTTCTCATCTGCAATCAGTCAAGTTTGACTGGGCAATAACTTTTATATAAACAGTAGCATTTAGGACTATAAAGTTAAAACTGAATTATCTTTAATGCAGTAAGGAAGCTTAAGGTCAGATTTACTTTATGGCACGGTTGTCTGCCAAAAATATAAAAACATAACCTTCTGCATTGTATGCATGAGCACTTTCCAATATTTCAAGATCATAATGCCACCAGCATCGGAAGTGGGGATACATTCATCAAAAGCGACTTGATAATTTACAAAGGCAGCATAAAATTGTGGATTTTCAACTGCATAATCTTTAGACAGATAAACAAATTACAGCGGTGCACAAGCAGAAACAATATACACTTGGCTGAGCATTCATTACTTCATGCTATCAGGCATCAACACAACTCCCTAGCAGTGGGCAACCTTTGGTGTTTTAGGGCTCAGGAAGCATAAAATAACATGATGGTGAGGTAACCGACCATAGCATGATAGATGATGTTGCATGAAAGCTGTTTACAGCCCCATGTCTGTACAATCTGTAATGCCTACTGTGTAGCTGAGCGCACCGTACAGCGTGGCAATTTGTGCAGCCTGTCCTTTCTTTACTGAGGATTGAAAGGCAGATTTACCAACGAGTTCTGTTTGAAATAAAAGATAGAACTGCTAAGACAGAAAAAGTAATTGTTTATTTGCCTACAGGATGAATCAATGCAGCAAAACAATTACCTGCAGAAGAATATTCAGTAGGTAGTTAGGGCCAAAAATTCTTTAAGAATTCATATCCATTTCTACTTTAAGGATTTGTGGCAGTTTAATCAGTTAATTAAAATTGGCTTTTACTTTCTTCGCAGTTCCTTTGAAAGCTCTGAAGTGCAAGTCTCTGCAATGCAATAAATGCTTATGGCAAGGCAAACCCTGCTCACTGCACAGAACCACAAAGCCCTGTAAGGTCGTTTTGCCCTTTCCTCTATGCCTTCAGCTTTTTTCTCCACTGAATATGTTCACTGAGTTTTACAGGCCAGTGTGGTTTTGAGCTAATTCCTTTACTGGTCCAGACTCACACCGGTCTGGCCTCATCTGCATCTCTAATTTTGTACCTGGAGGTGTCCCAAACTGCATGCTCCTAGTTTGCAACTGCAAGGCTGCAAAGACAAAATGATATGCATTTTTAAAAATGTAAGCTCAGAATGATCCAACTGGCTGGATTTCTCTTCAACAGAGACCAAGAACTGAGCTAAGTGATCTCACAGTTACAAACGTCTTTAAGGCTCTAACTTTGTTGTCCTTTGTTTAATTTCCCCCCATTATAGGCCGAGTTATACCCCGCTAGATAATCTGAAAGAATTCCTTTCCCTCTGTACTGTTTACACTCTTCAAGCCTTTGTGTACACTTCTATCTCCTTATTCATAGCTTGGAGGAAAAAAAAAAAATCTTCCCTCATTGGCCGCTCTTTCCATGGTTTTAATCCTTTGTTCTTTAGGAATTTCATAGGCGCCAAGTACTATCTGTAATATTTTGGGTAAAGTCTCACTCTTTCCTGTGATATTTCTCTATCAGAAGGTGAACACTGATTTTGACAAGGCAAAGCCTGTACTCCTCTAAGGCTCACAATATTTGCAGCACAAATGCTGCAGTTAGATGCATTGTCTGCTGTTTCGGGTGAAACTTCAGTATGTTGTGCAGACACTTAGATGTTAGAACCTGTGAGGAAGTGCCTTGAACTGAAATCTGAATAGCTATGGAAAAAAACGTTCTCAGCCACTCAGTAAGTTATATGCTGCAAAGCAAACAGTCTAATCATCATAACCCTGATGAGAAACACGACGTGATAAACTTCAGGAGAGCAAGTTTCAAGGGTTGCATTAAGTGAAACAGAAAAATAAAGCACAAAATTGCAGAATATGGATACATTTGCACAGATTGTTTTGTGCAGTTCACTCCCACTAAACTGCCTTAGTTCTACAGGAAGATGTAGACAGACACAAGTTGCTCAGGGAGGTGGCTGGAGCCTCATCCCTGGAGATATTCAAGGTGAGGCTTGACAGGGCTCTGGACAACCTGGTCTAGTTGAAGATGTCCCTGCTTACTGCAAGGGGGGTTGGACTACATGATCTTTGGAGGTCCCTTCCAGCCTGGACCATTTTATAATTCTATGATTCTATGACATGTGACTTTGGATAGTTTTGGGTTTGGTCAACCTGTTATGTATGAGGCAGTCCTACAGCCTGGCCAGCAAGATAACCTCAGAGTCACTGTGCTGGGATTCCTGCACTGTGCCCATGACCAGGCATCGGGCAGCAGAAGAAACCCGGCTTGGAGCAGAACAGCACAAGTGGGATCTCCTCAGATCACAGAGCGATGTCCTGGTGTGTTCTTGGTCCTTTTAGAACCGCTACCAGCCAGGATAAACAGGACAGGTCTCCAGTGCCATGAACCAGCACCCAGAAGAATGCAGAAGCAGTGCAAGCTGGCACACCTCACCATCTGGCCTGGCTTAGTGCTCCCATGAAAAGGAGGTGACCGGAGCAGGGTAGGGAGGAAAGAGGGAAAAGGGGAGAAAAGGACAACTGGAAGGCTCCTGTGTTACATTAAGGTCATGTAGCTGCATTTACCTTGCCTGTGTACACTAAAATCTCAAGAGGAAATGTTATGTTCTAAACTGCTGCACAATCATGTTTGTAAAGCTCTAATGGAATGTCTAAATTTAGACACTTAAGTGCTGTGCAAAAGTTAGAAGCCTACCTGCTGGAGACGCTGCCTTCAACTGGGGGAGAGCAAGAGGAGATCTGGCCCTTCTAGGACCTGAGATATTCTTAGGAAATTCAGTTCTCATCATCAGCAACAGAGGGGACCTAAATCTAAGACATGTAACTTGTGCACCTTGAGCTGTTGCTATACAACAACATTACTCAGCTGCCACCTCTAGTTACTTCTCTAGGCACCTGTGCTGAATCCTTAGTGAGAGCACTGCTGTCACCTCTGTTGCTGTGCAGGGGACCAGTCCAGGGGAGAGTGATAGAGGGTTTTTGTTACTTTCTTGAAGCAGGCACAGTTTCCATGCATCCCAGCAGAGCACAGACAAGTACAGAACTGGCCCAGCAGAGATGGCAGGCAGCTAGTGCTGGCAGCTTAGATACCAAAGGGAGTGTTTGTGACAGCTTGTGCTCTGGTAACTGCCAACAGGCTAACAGGGACAAGTCCACATCCTGGGTGGAGAGCACTGGAGGCACAGCGGTTTACTGTTGGCATGGTTTGGTGTCTCCAGCTTGGCGAGCGTTTGCCACAGGCACCTGAAAAGGGCGAGCAGAAGCGTATCGGCCCTACCTACCTTTGCTGAAGATAAAGAGTGTGGAGGAGCAGGGCTGGCTGCAGGTCCCTACTTACCTTCAGAATGAGCTCCTTGGCTGAGTGGGACATCAGGATCCTGTCACACCAGGCTGGACATCTTGTGTTCATGTACTGCTTTCCCTGGCTGGAGTCCTCGCTATATGGGTAACTGCAAACAAAGCACAGCCACAGCCATCAGCAACTCTGCAAGCAGCCCAAATCCTCTGGCTCACCTGATCACCCTGATGGAAAAAATGAACTGGCTAAAAGCAGCTCTTTCACACCCCTCTCATACTTACCTTTCTTTTCTCCTTCCCTTTTCGTTCTCATGTGCTCTTTTTCTATTCAGCCTTTCATCTCTACAACACTACTGTAGGTCAACATGTTAAGACACATACAGGTTCAGAACTCTCACCTCCCACCTTGTGCTTTTGCACATGAGAGTGTTTAAAGACAGCAGAGAGCTATCTGGGTGGAAGTACAAAAATGACTTCAGCAACAGCTCAGGCACAGGGTAGGCTGTTGGCTGTGACTGTGGAAAATTAATAGGCAGATGATTAGAAAAGGAAACGTAGGTAAAAAAAGAAATCTAGGTTAAATAAAAAAGGAAAACTAGGTAGATAAAAAGGAAATCTGGGTAAAAAGAATGAAACATAGGTTAAAAGAAAAAAATAAAAGAAAAGGAAGCTAGGTAAAAATAAAAAAGGAGGCCTAGGTAAAAAAAAAAAAAAGGAAACCTAGGATTAAAATATGGAAACCTAGGTAAAAAATGTTCACCTCATGGGCTTCCTTTTCAAGCTTCTCTCAAGTAGAGCTATCCAGGAATACTTTAACAGAAAATAGAGTTCAGAGCACTGGGATCTGCATCTGTGCACAAACCCCACCTGTACAGATTCTCCAAGGCTGATAGAAAGAAAACAAGACAAGAAATCAGGCTTTTCAGAACCAGGGCATTAGGAATGTGGTTTAAGGAGAATGATGCTGACTGCCTAAGATTCTGTTCTTTTATATGAATTTCCACTAACAAAAAGTAAAGTATTTTGCAAAGGCATCTGGAATTGAAACCAATTCAATGGAAATTTGCCCTAGGGTCATTATAAATGTGCTGTGGGATCTCCAGTGCATTCTAACTTAGCTTTAAAAGGCACAGAAAGTGTTTATTTTAACCTACGGAACAGCCTAAAATTGGTTAACTCAGCACATGTAAGCCCAAGGATGGAAACTGTGTAAAGCACCTGAAGTGGGAACCTCAGGTCAAACTGTCAGGAGGATGAGGCCAGAGCTTTCCTGGGTTTATCCACATGTTTGCTGTGATAGAACACTGAATCTCACGATGGCTTACTGTGCTCTGAGGCCCACTGTTTGCCCAGATGGAAAGGGGATGTGACCAAAGAAGGGTTTTGGAGAAATCCAGAGTGTGTGTGATAGACTCCATTTCTTGAATATTTGGCCTGAACAGACTGGAACTTGTCCTTGATAAATGTAAATGAACTCTGTGAGGCTAGTGCATGTTCTCCATGTGTGTCCATCTGAGTGTGGTTAAAACGGCATCTGCATTTTATTCTGCTCATCACTGATTTCATAAAGGAAAGACTGAGGTTTTCCTGATACCTGTTTTAGAACTTCTGCTACTGTAACAAAAGGATCTGCATGCTTGAAGAGAAACTTATTTACCACCCTGCCCTGAACCTGAGGCATGCAGCTTCCCACCAAAAGGGTGTAGGAGCCACACTGCCATTAAGAAGATTAGCTGTGGCAGACATCCAGGGAGAGCGTGCTGAATGTATTGGAACAAACCAGTGATCTCAGTACCTTTTCCACCTCATCAAACCTAACAAGACTCATTTTCAAAACATATTATGAGAATTCAATTTGCTGCTTCACTGACATACAGAAGTACAGCTTATTTCTGAGTGTCTGTGAAATATTTTGATGATGTAATACTGTTGGTGGTAGAAGCTCTTTGTCTGCAATTTAAGGGTTGACTTTTTTCTGGTAACCTCTTGCTTTACTTACTCCAGAACCCCATATAACTGATGCTATGTTTTATGAGATAAGCTGTAAGAATGAATCACATTTCATAGAGTCCTTCCTTTCACAGCATCAGTTGCATAGCTTTTAAGGCATGGTGTTCTGTACCTGGAATGATCTGTTACTGCCCTGCGTTAGAGCCTCTGTTCTGTGAAACAATATTTATCAATTTCCTTTATTGATATGAATGTTTTCACAGGGTGAAACCTTCTGCTGCTTTTTTTTTCAAGGTCTTTAGCACACTGATCACCCAGTCAAGAAGTTACTATGGTTTACAAATCTTTGACAAATCAGATTTTTAATGGCTGGGACAGAGATGAAAATAAATGGTTGCTAAAGTTACCCAGACAAAATGATCCGTAGGGAGTAATTTAGTACAATAAAGTGGGGTGAGCTCCTCTTTTTATAAGGCAGCAGCATCCTTCCTTCAAGCCAGCCATTGTCTTGCTGCGCTCTCATGACAGCTCCTCCCCACCACCACCTCTTAGGCTTGTGCAAGTCTCATTCTCAGTGAAAAGCTGACACAGACATAATAAAAAAAAAAAAAAAAAAATCCTAGATACACCCCAGAAAATACAGAAAACTGTTTGACCTCCTCCATCATGCTCCAGAAGGGTCACAAATATTTTGGAATAAGGAGGTTTCTTTTGCAGGTGGGCTCAGGAAAGGTTCATAGCTAAATACAACCCTAAATTGCTGTCAGGGATTCTTGTTTGTGACTGAACAGGTTTTGGGGACAGGATAGTTTAGTTTACTGCATGTCATTTATGTTAAATAGGTTAGAGGTTTCTGTAGTAAGACTGTCACTGGAGAAGTTTTCATAGAGCCTACTGCTTGATCTGTGCTATTCCAGAACAAGACTCTTCCAACAACACAGACTTCAGTAGCTGTCTTCATCATCCTTTTCCACAATTAAATGAACAGAGGGATGAAAATAGTGTGACTGTCTCCAGAACCGAACCACCTTCTTGTGAACTCCGGGAGCATTTATAAGGGTTTTCTCCACTACTGATATTTTGGTCTCTTACACGACACCTGGTTCAGGTCTCTCCCCACCAGCTGATGGGATTTTAAGTTGGTTAACAGAAGTAATTGAAAGAGGAGACAGAGAGGTGCATAAGCACTTCAGTGAGCCAGGCTGATGATTCTATGAGGCTGCCATAACAGAAAGATGTGGCAAAAATCACAGACAGAAGAAAAATATCCAAAGCCTCAGAACTGCCACAAACAGCTCTCAGTTCCAGTCTTGCATCCAAAATCTTGTCACCAGAAGGCAGCCTTTGGGCCTGCTCCTGTTGTCCTTACAAACACATGGCTCCCAAAGCTGGCAAATGTACAGCCGAGCAAATATTTCAGAAGAAGCAAGACAAGAGACCAGATGCTCATTTTGCTTATTCCCATACAGCAATTGCCCAGATCACACAGACTCAAAGTGGTACCTAAGAAACTGGAAAATAATTCCTACCAACTTCAGTGGGCTAACTAAGACATAAGTGTGCCAACAACACACCCTTAATTTGTTCTCTCTGGGCTGGCTTCATGATTCACCTCCTCTTTTCCTTCTGTTCAAACCTCACCTGCTTCTTAGAAATAAAGCATAAATAAGCCTCATTTGAACTTATGTGTGTGTAAAAAGTGGAACTATTCTTGTAACAGACATCTCCCAAAAGGTGTTAAGTGTAAGGCTGTCTACTATCAAGTGCATTACTCGATGCCTTTGCTTTGCTTTGCCTTTAGTGACATCTCCAGCCTCTTTTAACACACTCATTCCAGGCAAGTAAGGAACTCAGAGTGCTTAACTCAAAACTCTGTTAATAATTGTAGCTAACAGATTTTCTGATCTATCAATAGTCTAAGCAAGTCCAGGCTTGACAAAACGAACTGCAGATCTGATAAAAATAATTTAAAGGATTCCCCACCAAATAATCAAAAGTTAAGAATTCCAGTATCACTCTCCCAGAGGGCAAGCATCATGCCACCTTTCTGTGCATGCATTACTAGCTTTGACCATCAGAACTGCTGCTGTGACAGAGAAAAAGGGAGCACCATCTCTCTCAGTCCCATCACTAGCCAGGAAAGGATGTTTCTTTCCTTTCCTTTCAGTTGCATTCTCCCTCAGTCGTAATCTATCTCATGCAATGAATCAATGGCGAATGCTTGTGTAAAAATGACAATGTACACAATGTTAGATGTATTCTAAAATAGAGATGGAGAAATGAAGAATTTCATTGTGGTCAAAATAGTGGAAAAGTTGAAGTGTAGGACCTTAATTACTCATACTAGTGGAGTAACTAACAGCAAAACCAGCCTGTTATTCTCTGTGCATGCCAGCTGTAGTCATGCAAAATACACTTTGTATGTGCCTCTGGATGATGGACAGACAGGCAGCTCTGGACCTTCCAAGTGAGAGGCTTGTTTGATTTATCTTCAGTTGTTCAAGACTCCTTTTTTCTGCACAAGCTCTTTCCAGCTGCTTTTCCATCTTACTTCACAAACTCTTGTTTTACTTACACTCTTTTTATTTACCCAGGATTACAGTCAGGTGGGTTTTCTTAATAAAGCTTCCTAAAGGTGCTAATTAAAGCAATATCATTAATGCAATGCTCAGTGTTTTCAAAATTTAACCAAAGGCTTTGAGGAACTCTTAGCTAACTTGGTTAATAAGGAGCAGGCAATGAACTGCTTGCCTTAACAGTTAATGAGAGCTTCTTGGCAGTTGTTTGGGGAAAACAAGCCATTAAGAGGGTAAGTAATATTCCTGCACTCCTGCTGATGACAGGCATTGTCAAAGATGATTGGACACCCTTACAAAAATACTTACTGCAGGGTGAGAAGTCTTCTGACATCATAAAGCACCCTGTCAGTAGTGTCTTAACTCGGAACACAAGCCAACAACTCTGCCTATATAAATGTCTCCTTAACTGGCATTTCCAGTCAGGAGAAATGCTCCTGGTGAACTCCTCTCTTGTGCAAGGATAGATAAAGCATGTTCCTGAGTTGGGTGAAGTGTCCTTTCTAAGAGGAAACAATTAATTCACTCTGGAGCATTATTAGCTCTAGACTCTGCCTGACATGGGCAGCTTTGTGTCCCACCACATTGCTGCACGCAGTAACCATGCTCCTGCTGCTGAGGATCATTATGGATTTGCCTTAGGGATCCTGCTTCTTCTGGCTGAAGAATTTCCAGAAGTGTGGTAAGAACTGTGACAACCACTAGGCCACAGTGGGGAAAAATAAGCAACATAACCATTTTTAGTCAAATAAAGGTCATACTGAAGAACTGTGCATCCTATGGCTAGATTCTTATGCAGATGTTTAGGCAAACTTTGTCATGGGACTGGGAATACCTCCTGTTTAAAGACCACTTGTTCTCATCTGTTAACTCATTTCCTATCCTTGTACCTCCATTTAGCCCATATCTGGGATTAAACTCCAGCAGTTGCTGGCACCTGATGACCTCTCTCCAGCAGGGGATGAGGAGAGAAAGCCCAGTGGGGTGTAATGAAAACAGATTTAATGAAACAAAGCTGACATCCATGACAATATAAAGTACACCGAGTGCTGCTCAGCTCAGTGAGTGTGCATTGGTCACACTAAACGGGAAGGCAGTCCCCAAGTGCAGAATGAAGAGTGGCTGGACCAGGAAGAGTCCAAGTAAGAGCAGGAGCCCAAGCATGAGTTCCCACCCTCAGCAAACCTCCCCCTTTGCAGTCAGTGTGCTGTTCACAGTCTGGGATTCACATGTAGTCAGCTCAGGTCACTGTCCTCATTGACTTCAAACTGCTAGTGGCTCACGGCTGACCTGAGATGCTGTCCCAGGCAAACCAGGACACCCTGAACTGTTTGTATTACAAAAATATTTGAGATGAGATGGAATTACAAAGCACTAATGAAAACTGAGCTCCTCAAGGGAAATGCTGAGACACAGTTTTGATTTGATCTGTTTCATTTTTGAATACAAGTCCTAGCAATTAATAAACTCTCACTTTTAAGTCTTTTTGTTTCTGTATGATATTGAAACATAACTTCAACAGGGGAAAAGTCCCAATCACTCTTCACCAGAGAATTAGTTGCTTTTTTGGTATTCTTTAAGAAAATGCTGGACCAATTCACCTTTACCTCTGACACACTCTCAGACTGCCAAAGACTCTTTTACCAGAAGCAAGGACAGGAAATGCAGACTGCCAGTTCAAACTTTGGGTGCTCTGGAAGTTGTAAGACCAAAGATAAAAACATTTTGGTACTTCGTACAAGCAAGGTCCCAGCTCAGCATTAGTGTGAGCTGGTACACAAGTGTGATTTCACTAAAGTGGCACCTGAGCAATCGAAGTAGGACATCTTATTTTTGCCAGCTTCCAGATCATTAGTTTGTTCCTCCAAACTGAATTGCTGGTTTTTATTGCCCTGAGTCTGAAGGGGAGATTTGGGTTCTCTTATTTTCTTCCTAACAACTGACCCTGTGTATTTTGTCTTCATGTGCTCAGTTTAGGCAGCAGATAGTTAAAGCTGACAGTAAGACAGGTTGCTGTTTGAATTAAATTAGCTGCCTCATATGTACCAAAATCCTAACAAGCCTTCCTGATGTTGTGGCCAGCTAACCAGCCGTGCTAGCATCTGACTGCAGCCGGCTCAGGAGGGCAAACACGGCCCTGCAAACACAGCCCTGGCAGCACAATGCCTTCAACAGCTGCTACTCGCACAGGCTACACTAACACCATGGTGATGGCGCCAATGAGCGGAGTCAAAGGTGACAATAGCAAGGAGGGGGTCACCCTGCAGCAAAGACTAAGAAGGTAAACAGCATTGCAGCCGCAACACAGAACAGGGAGGTTAACCACACCGTGTTTTGCTCCTTGTCTCTTTGATGGGTTTCTGCTGGCCGTGCTGCTTGCGCAAATGCCTCAGAGCGAACAGTTTGCTATCACCGCTGCAACTCTGCATCTGCCCCAGTTACAGAGCAAGGAACCCAGAGCCCCTCGCTTCTTCCAGTGAGCAACAACTGCCTGTCCCTAGAGAACAGCTCTCCTTGCCACAGTGGGGCTGAACCGCCGTGATAATGTGGCAGTGCCTGCAAGATCCCGCAGCCATCAGTGTCCCTGGGCAACCCTGGGGTGAGAGGTTGCCCCACGGCAGCCAGCAGCCAGCAGCCAGGTGCCAGGCAGTTCGGCAAAGACACTGGTATTTGAAGGGTCTGTCAAAATCTAAACCACTGTCTTGTACCCCTGTTCCCTACCCAAAGGTGACACTGGGATGGGCAGAGCTCGCGAGGCGGGGTACAAGAGGCAGAACCGTTTCTCTCTAGACAGTCTCTGCAGAAGTAAGGGAACAAGTAAGCCCATCTGAGAATGGCTTTGCTTCATGCAGAGCAGGCTGGATCACTCCACTGTGCAAACTAGGCCAGAAAGCACACAAGTATCACTGTGCAACCTGTCAGAACAAAAAAGGTCACACAACAAAATGCAAGGGTAGTGAAGAAACAGCATATAGACTAAAGAGGATTCTGGTAGAATAAAGGAGCAGAGCCAGAGGGATTTCCAAAGGAGAAACACTCTTCCAAGAGCAAAGAGATTCAACCTGTCTCCTGGTGAGAGGTGTCAAAGACAAGTCACTGACAGTGCAGAGGGTCTGCTTGAGAAAAATATCACACAGAGGCTATCTAAGACACAAACATATTTCCGACCAGTAAATTACATGACAGCCTAATGCAACAACAAACAAGAACAGGTCACTTTAAGAAAATGATTAATACAGGAGATTACTGTGCATGCACACTTATCTGGAAGCAAACCTTGTAGGTGGGTGTGAACTTTTGCTAAAGTCAGCTCCTATCTCTGCCATACAACAGCTACAAGAATAATTATAATAATTAATGGAGAGCAGTGATACAGGTAACAATTGCCCACCTGTGTACTGACTGACCACAATGTCGTTACTCCTTTTTTCACTCTACCCCCTTTTGCAATGATTTGCTGACTACCACAAACACTTTTCCAGCCTCACACTGGGCTTGCTGTTTGCTCACGGCCAGGCTGTTCAGTCTGTGACTGACAGAGCTTACAGAGTTTAAAATTCTGAATTGTGTTTAGTCTCCAGTGGCTAAGGTTGCCATGGGCTACATTAGATTACAAAGGGTAATGAGAGGAAAACATGAATATTCACCACATAAAGTAAAAGGCCTCGAACTACAGGAGTGGAGGAATGAGTGGGTAATGTCTGAAACATACTCTGTGAGAAGGGCTCTTTCTATTCTGTGCAGAGACAGTGAAGCTGTGACGCAGACAGTGATTTCTTACTGAACTCTGCTGCTTCTACCAGCCCACCAGCGCCCTTGGTAGGTATCAGAAGGCTTGAGGAAGGCCCTGCTGTTGCTGAAGGCAATGTAGACTGTTATTGCTCATGTCTGCAGACCTAGGAAGGCAGGGAAAGAAAAGGAATGACTTTGGAGAGGCTGCCCTGCCCAGGCATTGGAACACCCAGCCCTGGTAGTTCCTTGGTAGTCCTGTCTGCAGACACCTCCTGGGAATGGCTTGCTGTGCAGTGCAGGAATGTGCTGGGGAATACCCTGGGCAGAGGCTGCTGAGAGCCAAAGATCAGGATGGGTCAGAGCTGGCAGCCTTTCCTTGGCATGCACTGCATCACCACCACACCTTGCTGAGGTGTGTGGGTCAGCGATGGTGAGCTTAGAGAACCTGAGCACGCAGAATGAAAAGGAGCTTGGAGCTGGACAGGAATTCAGAAGAGTGCCCTGCTGAACAGAGAGGAGGCCTTGCAAAGGAAGCAGAAGCTGCCACTGCTGTGCCTGCCCACAACTTTGTTCCCAATGGTTTTGAGGGGTGGCAACCTGACCACCATGGCAGGACAGTCACACAGGGTCAGGTGAAGAATTCATGTAAGATCAAGCAGAACATGGCCTTCACCTAAATTACAGCTCTGCACTGGACAACAATAGTTTTGTTGTGTTTGGAGCTCCACCAGTGTGCCTGCAGAAGTGCTGTTTTTAGATATGGCTGGTAGGAGAGGTCAAAAGTGCCTTTGAAATCCTTCCCACACACAGAGCTGACTGGAGTCCTGATGCTGAAGTTGCCTAACACGGTGAGGAAACCCAGGTGCCAATATGTGAACATTGCTTGTTGTCTCAACACCCTTCCATTCACAGCTGTAATTTCAATTAACAACTACAATAACTATAAACTCTATAATAATAATAATAACAACAACAACAACAATAGCAACAATGATGTTATTTTCTATTATTATATTTTATTATACTATTATTGCTGTTGTTGTTGATTTATATCTACCAAAACTAATGTAAGATTAAAATAAATTAACATATTTCTGTAAAGTCCATCAAATTCCATTTGCATATTGCTTAGCAGTTTGAAAACTTTAAAGTGAACCCCTGTTTTAAAAGGGTAGGGGAAAAAAAAGTCAATTTGTGGATTAATGGCCAGATAAAAACAAAGAACTTCCATTTCATTTATACCCAGCTATGGCCAAAATGCTAATTCTGAAAGCTCTCGCTCACCTGCTCTCTAATCAGCCATGCCAAGGCTCCGGTTGCCACTTCTAGAACTGTTTTTTCCTATTTCATCCATGACTCTTTCCTGTGACCTGCAGAAGCAGCCCTGAGAGCAGAGCTCATCCCCATTCCTCCACTGACAGAGGCTGGTTGGCCATGGGGTGACAGAGTGAAGTACTCTGCTTTGCCTTTCTGACCTCGTGCCTGCTGTATTCAAAATGAATAACCCAAAGGAGATCTGCTACGTGGGTGGGAAAACATTCATGCAGCAGCCTGACAGGGTGCTGTTCTGGCATCTTGCTCTGAACCAAAGGGAAATGAGTATTTCACTTGTTTTGAAACCTCTTGTGTCAAGTTCCAACCACACAATAAATACTAACAGTCATTATGAACTCACAACGTCTTGGGAAATAGCTTTTCTAAACATAGAATTGACTGTCTTGGCTTTTGGAGTTCTAAGGCAGGACTAAGAGGTTTTATTAATTTAGCTACAAGGTGTTTTCATGCAGCCTTTACAATGGGTTGACAACTTAACTCACCTTCCAACCAAGGGTCTGAACAAAGGTGGGTCAAAAAGCATGGGAGATTTACATTAACCTGTTAGGGAGCTGTGATGGGAGTTACCCACCCCCCCATTTTGTAAAATCACCCATAGTAGACTCAGCTGGCTGGAAGTTAAGAGATGAAGCTTAGCACAAGATACAAGCAGATATATACACAATATACATACAGGAATATTTACAGAAATATACAAGTTAAAGGTAATACAGAAACACAATTCCCCTCCCAGAAATCAGAGACCCCAGGAGGGGCCCCCAACCACCCTTCCACCTTCTCCCCACTCCTCTACCTTACCCCAGTGTTTGCCTTACACGCAAGGTAAATTTGGAGGATCGGCCAGGAGGGTTAGAAGCAGAGTGGTTAGTTAGGTTATTCAGCAGAGAGGAGAAGGTAAGAAGCTAGAGGACCTGAGACTCTCCAAGCCCGAATGTCTTATCTATGTTTTTGTGTTCTTAGTCTTACATATCTCAGCAAGCCTATGAGTGAAGTAGATATCACATTGTGTTCCTTTCACAGCCTATAATATAATTTTCTCCATTAAAATATTCCAATTAGCCTCTGTGCTGGTTTGAGGTGAACTGAAATATTTTAATGGAGAAAATTATACTATGGGCTGTGAAAGGGAAACAATGGTGATGTCCACTCATAGGCTTGCTGAGATGATTAAGAAAAGAATACAAAACAAAGATAAGACGCTTGGGCAGAAGCTCTTGGGCCGTCTAGCTTCTGGGCTTTTCTCCTCTCTGCCAAGTAACCTCACTAACCACTTTTCTTCTAACCTCCCTGGCCGATCCTCCAAACTCACCTTGCATGTAAGGCAAACCTTGGGGTAAGGTATAGGGGAGGGGAGGAGGTGGAAGGATGTTTGGAAGCCCCTCCTGGGGTCTCTGATTTCTGGGAGGGGAGTTGTGTTTCTGTATTACCTTGTATTAACTTGTCTAGTACCTGTATTAACTTGCCTATTTCTGTAACTCTTCCTGTCTATAGTGTCTATATCTGCTTGTACATTGTGCTGAGCTGTAAATAGAGCTTCAGCCCTTAACTTCCAGCTGGCTGAGTCTAGTCTGGGTCATTTTACAAAGGTGGGGGGGGCAGGGAACTCCCAAACCATCACAGCCTCAAACCAGCACAGGAGGGCTGAGCTGAGTTCTCTCCAGTTCTCTTTTACACAAGGCAGCTGTACTTACTTCTCTACTGCTGTCTACACATGGCAAATAGACAGTGCAGGGAAAGGTTCATCTGGTATTCCCATTTCTTCACAGAATGACCTGTACTACTGTTTAGAAACAAGCAAGAGGCCAGTAGCTTAAAAGCACTATTTTAAAGGGCCTTCACTCTCTGCCGAATTAAAACTCAAGTTTTTATTTGAAACTTATGGCAAGATCAAAATTTTACTTTTAGGAACTATTAGCACAGATACTAGAAAGGAAATATAAAGCTCAGTTTTTAGAAGCTGGTATTAAAAGTGGATACATCCATTCAGTGGATGGAAATAGGCAAAAACCTCATTTTTTGCCAAGACTTGTGCATCATGATCCTTGAGATGTCTTCTCTAACAAGGGGTAAGAACTAAGTGTTCTCACTGACTAGTGAATGTAGTTCACATTAAGTGGGAGGAGAAGGTAACATAGAAAGAAGCAGACTCTACTTGGGCTTCGAAGAGCATTATGAAAGTAAGAGACAAAGAAACAGAGAACACAGCAGCATTGTCCTGTGGCATGTTATAGCTAGAGAATCACTCAAGAAGCCAACATTTCTATTACCACTTATTCTGCAATGCTGTCTTGGTGTAATGAAAAACTGGCAACAAGAAGGTCCTACAGTGTTGTCCTGCACCAAACTGCCAGCTCCAAGGCCACCACTGACCCAGGACTGCAAATCCATAGTGGGAGTGAGCAGTGTCCAGGCATGCTGTGCCTAGCCTGACAAGGAGCTTCTGGAGTAAACCAAGATGGATTCACAGCTGCACTGCACTGTCAGTGCAAAGCCAAAAGCACCACCAGAGTGTTGCCATTCAGCTGCCGGCAACCTGCAGTCACTCACCCAGCTGCTTCTCCAAACTGGGACCAGCAAACAGCACAGCATTGTGATGTGGTGTCACACAGAATTTACAGGGCTTTACCTCATTTTAAAATGGAGTATGAAAATGAAAAATTTGGACAACAACTTCCATATAAGAAGGTTTATCTAAGGAGCAAAATATAGTGATTTCATTTAAAAGCAGCTCTTATATGTCTACATGGGTTTATTTGAGGTCCAGGAGAAAGGACAGATAAACAGATTGTAGAAGATAGATACAGTGATATTTATATAAAACAGTTTAAACCCAGAACCCAGAAATGTCCTCTCCATTCAGATTATTACATCAGAAATACTCATTTCATAATTTTTAATGAAAACTGAGAACATGGAAGGATTGGGCTTGGTTATCTTCTCTTAAGCGCACAAGCACTTTGAGAATACCAAAACTTCCAAATGCTCTTTGGAACAGCAGTATGTTTTCCCTCATTTTTGGTAACCACAGATTCAAATTAAATCCTGAAATGCTTGTACAGTCATGACTGAGAAAATACTACTTGAGAAAAACAGTTCTTGTTGCCCTCTCTATCTGAATGAGGTTTTGCAGCCTTAGGACTTTGCTTATTTTATGCTATGAACTGGTTTTGTTCAAAGTCCTCTTCTTAGGAAGAACTGGAGCTGCTTGTCCAACACTGAAGCTGTCGGGTACTCAGGCAGTGCTGCCTGGGTTGGGGCTGGGATCTCAGGCTGCATTCAGGAAGGCAAAGCATGGTCAGCAACAGTGTGTTCCTCCCCATCCTTTGTTTATACCTGAGAGATCTGGATCGTGGTGCAATGCTGCTCTAGGAGTGGCATTAACACAAATCAATTCACCAAGAAGGAAGCTTTGGCCCCACTGAAGTTAACCACAACAATACCACAAACTCAGAGGAGCAAAGCTTTCAACCTCAGGCCAGCTGTGGTAGTGTGTCAGTAAGATTTCATTATAAAATCCACAGAACAAGCAGTTTATGCTGATTAAAAAAAAAAAAAAAAAAAAAAGCATGTATGAGGGATGTGACCTTTTCCATTTATCTCAAGAGCACAGTGAATCCTAAGCATGTTTTTTGAGGGAGCAATTTACAAGGCAGGTATGTAGCTGAGTTACTGACTTGTGGAAGCCTGGGTGCAAACCAGGCAACTAATGGTATGCACAAGCGATGAAGCAAATGAAAGAAAAACTGTCCTAACTGATCTTTCCTTCTTTGAGAGATGTGAAATGAAGCACTAGATGTTTTCAGTGCCTCTCCAACCGAGATACTCTGTCTGCAGTTGCTGGCCAGCACCCTGTGATGTGGGACTGTAGCACCGCGCATGCAGAGGAGAAGTAGAGAGTCATGCCCAGACTGCATCAATAGACCATAACTCAAGCATCATCTATAAAATGATTTCTGAAAGACTACTTTAAGGCTATCATCACGATGGCTTACAACTTCCTTCTAAATCACAGTGCTCCCTCATGGAGTCCATAAGCCTGACAACAAGTGCCTAGAGCTTTCTCTGCCTCCCTGTTGTGACAAAGGCTTTGTCTGATGCATCTGCAGCACAAACGGATGCGCTGTACATTTTCCAGCTAGGAGCACCAAGTGATTAAAGAAGTAGTTTCTGAATGTACAGGACTGATCATATCCTCCTTTGGGCACAAATACAAAATCTAGTATGACCGGATCTATGACAAATAGAGGTTAAGGTCATATTTACAAGCAGTATACAAAAGCAGCCAAGCCATGAGAAGATACAGATTATTTCTTTCCAGAACTAATGGGAAAAATGAGGGGAAAATGGGAGGAAAAACTGCTAGGAAGCAAACCAAAACATTCAGGTCATATATTTCACATCTTCCAAGAGTGAAAAGGGTCTAAACTTAAAAAAAAAATGTCTTACATTAAACCCACCACTTTCTGCCAATCAAAATACCTGGTTTTGCAGTTAACGGCACACTGTGGTCATTATTTCAATACAAAGGAAAATAAATCATATTATTTCTTTCAGGAAAATCAATGTGCTTAGTTTTATGAGACAAAACAGGACCTGCAGTAACTCCAACACCCAGGAACCCAGCTCTGCAGTCCTCAGGCACGGCTTCTCACTGAGAGTGGTGCCTTGCAAGGCCTATGCAACTGAAATGACCAGGAGCAGGAGCAGGGGTGGGTGAGGAAAAGCACCCTAAGGTCAAGCCAGTTTGCTTGCTCTTTGTGCTTGAGTTTGGCTTCTTGGGCTTCTGTCTCCTATTTTAGCAATATTCTCATATTCAGATCTCACATTTTATCAGTATTCTCTGCCTAAATTCAGAGGAATGTTGTGTTGCCTAAACTTAGTGCTAGCATCCTTCCCAGGCCACGCACGAAGTGCCAGCTCTCAGTGTATCAATGTTTACTGCTAGTCATTACTGTTAACCAGGACTTAGTAGTACGAAGTAAACAGAACCAGCAGCAGGTGAACCTTCACTTTTATCCCCTCCACTGCTCCCCTTTGGCATATGTGAGGAAGGGTTTGCCACATTGTACTCCTTCCCACTCCCAGGCTGCTCACAAAGCCCCAAAGCTGGCAGCTGAGTGGGAACACTGAGGAGAAGGGTTGAAGCTGGAAATGACCCTGCTTAGATGTTTCTCAAGATCTGGATGAGGTCCATGCTTGGAAGTGTCCACTTCCATCTTAGTAGTGCAGATCTTTGCAAGCATCTCAGTGGGTTCATGAGCTGTGGCCTGTAGACAGCTGCTGAGCTTAGTGTCTTGCAGTTGCAGTGCAGTAGTCACCAGCACTGCACTCATGCACTGTGAGGTGACTTGGGGTGGGAAGCGAAGAATACCACCAAATTCAAGTAAAGCAACATTGTGTTTGGGGAGGTGGAATCCAATTGCCAGGACTTTGGCCAGAACATCTGTCTAGACATCTATGCTGTTGCAAAAATGTGATAGGATCTGTGATGGCAAGGAGTGGTCAGGATCTTGGTTTTTCATTTCCTCTGAAAGAGGACAGGAGTCAGAGCAGTGTGACTGCCACCTAAGGCAGGACTCAGCAGCAGCTCCATCTCTTTTTACACAGCCTTACATTAGGCCACTTTCAAGCTCCCACTGGCCATTCCTCAAGAAGAAGCGGCCTGACAGGGATTCCTAGGGATTTCTCCAACACCTGACATCCAGCAGCAGTGGTCTATCAATATATCTGTGGAACTGTGTTAGGAAGGGACACAGAAAATCTTTTTTGTGGCTGCTCATTTTCACTTGGGAAGGGCAAGACCAGCTCACTGTGACATCCCATGGGCAGCGTCCTGCAGCCTCCTCACTCTTCTACGGTTTTCATCACTCTCCCCCTGTACTCCAGATCATCCTTGCCCAGTCCTCCCTCCTCCACACCCCCGTCACTTTGTCCTAGCTACTCATCATCTAACTCCCTAGAGCTTTTCTCTTCTGGTTGCTTCTGTAAGTCTTGGTCACCTTACCTGGGACCCAGTGTTGGCCTGAGGCTTCACCCTTCAGAGTCCTAGCTCTGCCCTTCCCTGCATGGCTACTAGGTGGTTCCTGTAGAGTTTTGATTTGGTTTTTGTTCAATCTGTATTTCACTGACCAGAGGTTTTCCATGCAGTGAGATGTAAAGAGAAAGGCTCAGATATTACTTGCCCACAACCTCACAGGGCATGACCCTTGGAAAACCCTAGGTTGTATCCTGTCTTGTTGCAATTCACAAGAAGCTTAATCACTAAAATAATAATCGAAGTCTCTAGTGAGATTCGTGAAAAGACATTTTTTGAGGGTTTGGACCTTCACCAGATGCTCACGTGGTTTCACATGCAGATCAAAAGTACAGCTGAGATACCAAGACTACTCACACCAGATTTCTGACCTTTGCAGGAGAGCAGAATGGCACCAAACTCTACTGACAGAAAGATTTGAAGGCTCTGCAAACTGTTCACGCAGCAACATCCTTCTGCTAAGCCTTGCTGTGGCTGAGAGCACTACTGGTGGTGAAATCAAGTCAAAGCGTATTTCTGCTAAAAAAACCACCCACCCCTCTATCTATTTCCTCTCACCTCCTTGTACCCTGACCAGGTACACAACTAATGAAATATACTCAGAGATGTACATGCTGTTGGTCTTCTGTTATCATAATCAATAAGAACAATTTAGAGCAGTGGTAACCTCTCCATGCATACTTCCACTGTCCCAAGGGATCAATATAATCGGTATCACAGCTGGCTGGTGAGAAATAATGAGATTATGATAACAAAAAGGCAAGCTTCCCAAATTCTTTCTTAGTGTATGCCAAAACATCTTAGTTTTTTTATCTGTCCATAAAGGACAGAATAGCGATAATTGAGAATATTGTATCTGTTAAAATATTATACAAAAATTAAGTTTTTATCTGTGGTTTCTTGAACTTTAGCTTTGCAAGTGCAGTATTTCTTTCCCTTAAAACCGACTGTGAGATCTGAGTTGTTCAGTCTTGGAAAGGGGCCCTCCACGCTTAGAACTACCAAATGCAGCTGATTAAAATCAAGCAATTGCATTAAAAAAAAGCCAAATTATTCTAACAATCTTAGCATTTATGTAAGTTTTGTTGAAACTAAAAAAGCAGAATTTAAATTCTCAGTCTCTCTCCTGCTACTCCTCTTGGATGCCACCCTGAATGCTGGCACTGGGTTCTGGATGCCTGCCTTGGGTCTATTCCTTTGAGTGCCATCACTGCTCAGTCTTCAGCAGCCTGAGGCAAAGACTGCCTTTATAGTGGCAATAAAGTATTTTACCAAGTTATCTGTGCCCAGTGCTCAAAAGCAGTAACCTATCTCCCAGCACATCACCAGGTCAGGCCTATCTCAGGAGCAGCTACCAAAGCCAGGCTGGGCTGGATCCCAGCAAGGAGTTGTGGAGTGCTGTGGGCACATGGCACTGCCACTGCTGAGGCACTGAGGGAGGGCAGTGGGAGGGCTCTGAACTTTCTGGAGGGAATGAAGATCACACCACTTCTGCAGCCTGTATGGGAGCGCTCCCTTTTTACCTACAGCACCAGTAACACATTTTATCCAGCTATAGTTAAATAAATGAATGATAGAGGAGTCTTACCTGGGAGGAAATGAGATGTCCAGTTCATACAATCTGTCTTTAAAGACTGACAGCTCTCTGTCAAATTCTAAAAGCTACAAAAGACAGAAATAAACGTGTTCACTTTTTCATGTTGAGTTGAAGCAATCACAAAACATTACATCACATAAAAGGCAATAAACAGAGACTTTGATTACACAGCTTGAGGGATACCTCTCACATGAAACATAGCAAAGACCACTCAGTACTACACTGGCACATGAACAGTTCATTGAGGGAAGCCTTTACCTCTTGGTGGAACAGGCAGCACTGGCTCTCTCCAGCAGTGACCTATCTGTGCATGTACTATTTCCACATGGTTATATTTTTTTTCACATTTTGTTAGCAATCTTTCCAAAGATAAACCAGACTGGCATTAAAGCAGTACAGCAAACTGATAGGCTAGTCAGCCCACAAAAATGCCAGCAGAAAAGTATCACGTTACAGTATATTATCTTCAGCCCAGATAAGGAGGAACAATAAACACAAGGATGTGCACATCACTCTTGCTGAGCAAAGACAAGCCATGTTTCCTACACTGGCTTTGGGTGGTGCCTGTCAGATAGCAGAGAGGGATACGTGACAATGGGTGAAATGTGTTCCCAGGTAGCAACCCAGACAGAGCACTGCAGGCAGGTATTCAGCAGAGATGTTCATAAGTCTGGGTTTAATGTCCTCTATAAATACCAGTCCTTGCCAAAGCTGTTTTGCCCTGGACCTCCACAGGAAGAATAAACACCTGCCATCTTCTGTTGATCAGCACAAACCCACCACAGCCACTCAATGATCACCTTCCACGTTAAACCAGGAGCTGTTCGGATGGACACAAAATCACCTCCGGTCAGAAGCTGGGCTGGAGTGCCCGGCTGGATGAGTCAGCCACAAACTGCTCCTAAGAGGCACCGCTCCTAGCGGGCACCGCTGCTGCTCCCGGTGCCACTCTGTGGTGACAGGCGTGTGGCCGTTGGGATCTGCCAGGATGGCCTGTGTTTGCTCACTCTCCATTAATCATGTCCCATCTCACAGCTGTGCTGATACCATTGTATGAATGGCAGAGGTTCCCAAAGAAATTAGATTGTCTCCCTCTTTCCCCTCTGCCACCTCATAAATCATTCCTGAAATGTGCAATTAGCAGCTACTTGTACACATTAATTATCTGTGTGAAAAGCAGCTACCTGAACCACCTGCCCTGCTGATTAGCTGCCTCTCCAAGGCCCACCCGCCTCACTGCAGGTTCTGCACAGGCTCCTACACCAGAGTGCCAAATCATGGGCACCTGTCCCTGTTGCAGCCCATCTGACACCAAGGGTGATGGCACACCGACGGCAACGGCACACCGGAGGAGATTTTGTAGTACAAAGAACTGCAGAGAGTTTGTAGCTGTTTTAACACCTGATCAAAAGCCCCCAGTATCCAGGGTGGTTGGGTAAATAATTTTAAACATCTGGATGAAAGCTAACATATGTACAGGGGGTTGGACTAGATGATCTTTTGAGGTTCCTTCCAGCCCCTAACATTCTGTGATTCTCACATTCTGCAATCTAATAATATCCTACACACACTGGGATGGATCAGCCACTCATTTGACTGAAGCAAATCTCAATACTCTTCAGGAGAAGTATGGTTTATGATTAGTGCTTTCAGCCTATGACTCTGTTTTTAAGTGAGTATAGACAGATGTGTAGCCACAATGCACAAACTGCAAACAAATATTACCAATCCCTTTTTTGCTCCATGTGTTGCCACCTTAATGATATTATCCTGCATGCGAAAAAAAAACCCCAAACCAACCCTACCATCCCCAGTTAAACTATTCTTTGAAATATGTCTATTAATATGGTGTAAATACATTTTCCCTGCTGTTGGGAAGCAAACAGATCAGAGCAGGGAAGTGGAAGCATCAGGAGAAAGAGGCTATTTCTGAAGTGTCAAAACTGCAAGGACTGAATAAAAGAACAATGCTGCCCAGAACACAATGGTATAAATTACTCATGGGCATTCCAAGGGCTGGCAATGTTAAATGGAGGCATTGTCCTCTCACACCAATTCACACTTTCAGAATTTCATACATTCAGATGGTTCTTGGTAGGATGATATTTGCAAACTAAACCAAAACTGAGGGTTGGAGGACTAAGCACAGGGAGGTGCATTTTTATCCAGAGAAGTTTCTAAAGTGTTTATTTGCTGCAATTGCTTCTTTAGTTGTGTCTGTGCTATGCAGATGAGCTGCTGACACTGGTGACAGAGGACAGATAACGAGAACAAAACTGTATTGTGTGTTGTGCTCTCTATCATCTCCCCAAGCTTCCCCAGGTAGAGGGAGGCCTTTGGCCTGAAATGACAAAGCCCAAACCCCATGATGACCCAGATGGATGCTGAAGCCCAACTAGGTGCCTAGAAGAAATATTTAAGGAATGCTTGTAGACAACTCACTCTCACATGTAAAACAATCAAATATTTTTACTTGCACGAACTTTTATTTCATGCTATATTTTAAACATTTGTTTTTCCCTAGCTATTAAGCATCCATGATACAGTACTGTAACCCATGTGTGCCCAAATGACACAGAGTGTCAGTCAGAAGGGGCAGTGACAAGTTCTTGGTGTGCTCGGAGCTGCACAGTGTGAACCACCCTAACAGCTCTCCTCTGGCTACCTGGTGGCACAGCAGGCAGTGGGGAAGAAACGATCAACACTTGAGCTGGGCAGTGCTAAAAGTCTCCATTTTTAGTAGAAGAGCAAGTTTTAACTATTATTTATTTTGCCTTTAAAACCATTTGGGTTCTCTAGTAAGCCTGCAATCTCAAAGCAAAAAATCATTGGTGAATAAATAAGGTGCTGACTAGGTCTTGTCACAGTTACAATTGTCACATTCCCTCAAACCAGGAGAAGGAATGGGACAAGACAGGAGCAGCATTTCACTGTATTTGCTTTGTGAACAGCTACAGGGTGTGAGGAGCTCCTGGGCACTACAGAAAATGAATGAAAATTAATATAGGCCAGACGAGACTGAGGAGCAGTCAGAATCTCCCAGGGTAAAGCCTTTCTTTTTAAAGTGTATAACCACCCAGAAGGTCTCTACCCATGGTTATTTTCAGCACAAACTGCTCACTTATTTCCATATTGTATACTAAACTGTAAACATGAGTATGCCTGTCACTCTAAATGCCTTAAAAATAACAAAGAAATTAAGTTCAAAGCCTAGAAATCAATATATTGTTCTGTTTAATTTACTCATTCTAAGGCCATCCTTAAGAACCAAATCTTTCAGGTGTTACATGATGTGCTGGGGTAATTTGAGCAATTAGAGAGATTTTAAAATGCTGTAGCTGGAAGTTCATCCCAGAACTATATGTCATAGGCAGTCCAGAAGGCTCTTTTCTTCTCCCAGCTCAATTTCACCAGTATCTTTACACCTAAAGGATAGCAGAGATGATGCAGGGCCTGCGTTTTATCTGCTGTCACCACCGAAGTGCTGAAGCTGTGTCAAGGTATTTGCTCTACAATGTCCAGTGACCAGCCCAAGGTGAACATCTGATGAACACCTTCCAAATGACAATACCATCCATACACATGATCTATAGACAGTGGATACCCCAGGAGACACGGAGGTGACTGGCCTCAAGGAACACAGGTAGGCAGGCTGTGAGAGGCAGCAGCTTGTGTCCACTACCCCACAAGTGTGGGAGAATGCTCCCAGGGCAGGATGCGATTTCTGAGAGCAGGATAAACATACTTGTAGGATTTTGCAGTCTGCACTTTTGAATAGCAAACTGCATCGTCTCTCGGTAAGTACAATCTGAGCTGGGCTGGATGGACAGACTGTGCTGGGTGGTGAGCTACCTCACCCCAGGGCTCGAGCATGAACCCCAGAGTTCATGGGGCCCTACCTGCTCAAGCAGTGCCTGCTTGGGCCCAAGGTTGGATTCAATGATCTTAAAGGTCTTTTCCTCCTAAACAGTTCTGTGATTCTAAGATGACAATTGTCTGGGATGCTGTAACAGAGTTTAGGTAGTTGTAGAAATTGAGGTAATTGGGCTTGCCTCAGTTCAAAGTGATGAGGCATTCTTCAAAAGTCAGTGTCCATTGGCATGCAGCGGTGGGCCACCTTGGCTAAAGCCACACACGTGTGAACCCTTTAAAACAGGGCAACTTAATTCAGTCATTGGAGTAGAACAACGGCAATTACTCATCAAGACCTACAGACCAAAGTCAGAGCATTGCCAGATCAGGAGGTGATATTAGCAGCATTTATCAAATCCATCTGCAGGGCCCACCAGAGAATTCACAGCTGTGAAAAGGAAATGAAGTTTCAGACCAAAAAGAGGAGACAAGCATATTGAAATGACCTCAGAGAATTCAAGTATGTGGACAGTGGTGCTGTAAGCTCCTCTGCTGGTCTTGTCTAGCACAGGATTTATTCAGGAGACTTTGGAAATGCAGTCACTTTATCCAGCTTTCCAGTCAAAGAAAAATATTTAGAAACTGATTCAGTGCTCTTCTCATTTCAAATAAATGCCTATGGAAATGCTGAATCCTCCCACTTACCCACGAAAATGTCACACATAGCTCTTCTCTGGTGTTACTGTAAAGCTACTGCTTTCTCTAGCCAAGACTTTGTAAAATGATCCCTTACTGTATATTTTGTAAATTAATTTTCTTTCTCCCTTAAGAAAAGAAGAAGAAAAGAAGAAGAAAAGAAGAAGAAAAGAGGAAGAAAAAACCCCACAGAAATTATTGAATATAAACCTACCTCTTACAGTGCTCATGCAGATTATTATATTTTTGAGAATTTTTATATGCATACTGAACATTGGTGCTGTTACAGCATCAGCCCCTCCAGAATTGGGGCTGTTTTGGCACACACACTCTCCTTAGCCTTAGGAAAGCAAGACAGGGGTAGCCCTAAGGTGATCCTGCTTTGGCAAAGGTGTTAGACTCAATGTTCTCTGGAGGTCCCTTCCAATCCCTATCATTCTGTGACTCTGTGTGAGCCCATCAGGGCTGATGGCTCCGGGTACCTGCAGCCAGTCAGAACATGAAGATGATCAGAGAGCTGCAGCAGCTCTCCTATGAGGACAGGTTGAGAGAGTTGGGGCTCTGCAACCTGGAGAAGAGAAGGCTTCCAGGAGGCCTTAGAGTAGTCTTCCAGTATCTGAAGGGGGCCTACAGGAAGGCTGGGGAGGGATTATTTACAAGGTCTTGCAATGACAGGACAAGGGGAAATGGGTTTGAACTGGCAGAGGGGAGATTTAGACTGGATGTTAGGAGGAAGTTGTTTGCAGTGAGGGTGGTGAGACACTGGAACAGGTTGCCCAGGGAGGTTGTGGCTGCTCCCTCCCTGGAGGTGTTGAAGGCCAGGTTGGAGGAGGCCTTGAGTGAGCTGTATTAGTGGGAGGTGTCCCTGCCTATGGCAGGGGGTTGGAACTAGATGATCCTTGAGGCCCCTTCCAACCTTACCTTTCTATGATTCTATGATCTCTGATTTCAGTGGAAGCTCCCCAGAGAAATGCTGCCTGGACAACATGCACCTCCCAGGGGACATCCCAGTGCTCTGAAGGACATGGACATTTTCTAGTAAGTATTCCAAGTCTGTTGGAACATTGCATTGGAAAACGTCTTTTAAAATAGTATTTCTGTTACAGAAATACTTAAGAGCGCTTAAGATGTCTAGAAGGAGCCACACTTCCCCTTCATGTCTATTGATCACCAGACTAATTACTGGAGACTGCTATTGCCTCTGTCTCATTAGAGTTCCCTCACACCCCATATTCCTCATCCTCCTCACACCCCCAGCACTGCACGTCTGGGCAGGGCTGTAGGTGGCCACGGCTGCCTGGCCTGTGTGCCAGGGTCCAAAGGCCACAGGTCCCTTCCCACCTGGTAGAGACACTGCAGCAGAACAGTGCTGGCTGTGTTGGGTGGGTGTGCAGGGCAAGGGTGAGAGCTCAGCACCCCGCAGTGGGGTGTGTTCCAGACTCTCAGCTAGCACCAGGGCCAGACACAACCACTGCTCAGTGACCATGTGCTGCAGCACTTCTCATTCTGGGACACCCAGAGCCTCACGATGTCTGCTGCCTCCTCAACAGCCAACTAGGATCAAATAGTGCTTTCAGACTTTTCCAGTTATGTACCCCAGATAGACACCCCAGTGCAGGCTGAGCCCTTTTAGACATTTCACACACTTCACAGAATCACAGAAACATTCAGGTTGGAAAATACCCTCAGGATCACCAAGTGCAACCCATAACCCAACTCTGTGAGGTGCACCCTAAACCATACACCCAAGCATCACATCCAAATGACTTTTAAACACATCCAGGGTTGGTGACTCTACCACCTTCCTGGGTAGCCCTTTCCAATGCCTGACCACTTGCTGTGAATTTTTTTTTTCCTTAAATTTCTTGTTCTTCTTCATTGCCCCATGTGAATCTTTTCAGCCCAAGTCTGTGGATGTTGGGTTGAAAGTACCAGTACGGGTAAACTGGTTCTCTGCTGGCAGCTCCCCAGGGCTCAGTCACCCTTCTCAGTAGAGAACACAAGTCTGATCCAGGGATGCTTTCATAACTCAATTGAAAAAGAATCCTGCTGTGCTTCTCAGGTAATTACTTGTTAGTAAGGAGACTAAATTAAGTATATGTAAAGAATAAACTAATTACTTAAGAAAAGCACTGAGGTAGGCTAGGTGTAGCCTCTGAGGCGTGCAGCAGCAGCTACTAACATTAGCATTCTGCTGGTGAGAAAAGGTCCCTTCAGCTCCCGTGGAATCCCTGGTGTCACACGGCTATGCAGAAGCAGGTCACCTCCCAGCCTTCCCTTCGCTGTGTCCCACAAGGAGCCCGAAGCCTGTGAAATGGACACGACTGTTGGCAGCTCTCACGCACAGACCACGGCTCCTGTCACCCCACGCTCCGGCCTGAGCTCTCCAAGGAATGTTGGCTGCTCTTTGGCACATCAAGGCAGCATGAGAGCAACGGGGACCTCCTGGGGAGTGGCTTTTCCAGGCAGTCCGAGTCTGAGTGCACGCTGCCTGCTTTCTAATTATACAAAGTGGGTTCTGTCTCTCAGTCTCCTGGGATTCCTGTGCTGGCCTTGGCTGAAAAACTCTGGCTTTTCAAAACTGTATTCATGCGAACTGCCTTTTACAAAGCTTTAGAGGAATGGACACTTCATTACTGTAATTAATTCATGAACTGCACACTAGCTTGTAACATGGTTCATTCAGAATGGTCAGAGTGGGTGAGTGGATGACAATCAAAAGATTTTAGTTAGGGATATCCTGCTGGCAAATGTGACAGATTTGGTAGATTATTTCATTACACCTTAAGTGTCTATTCCTGTGAAATGTAACAAGGATTTGTGCCATTAGGGACTGAAACCCTGCATGCACCATCCTGTCAAAGGCGGGTTGTAAGCTGCTGTTTGATAAAAGCATACTTATTTTCATATTAATCATAGAATGGTAAGGTTGGAAGGGACCTCAAGGACAATCTAGTTCCAACCCCCTGCCATAGGCAGGGACACCTCCCACTAGTACAGGTTACTCAAGGCCTTGTCCAACCTGGCCTTGAACACCTCCAGGAAGGGAGCAGCCACAACCTCCCTGGGCAACCTGTTCCAGTGCCTCACTGTAAAGGCGTAGTGCAGTTTTAGTACCACTTGTAGGGTGGTAAAATATAGAACTTCCTTGAAAACAGACTGTGATCTCTGTTTCCTGCTTGGGCAAAGTGCCACTGTTGGGGTGAAGGCTCCCCTCAGCAAGGTCTATAAGGCTTATGTGGCTGCCATGGGCTTATTGGGGAAAGGGTAGGTCCCCAGGGCATCTGAACAAAGGTTCCACTTAGAGGTGATGTCTGGGCAGCTGCACTCATCTTGACTCCCCCAGACACCACTAGGCATCTGGAAAGGTGATCTAAAACTTCCATGCACGTGTAATTTGAGTTGTTTCTTTCCCCAGGGGGATCCAAATTCACAGATAGCCCTGCTTCCATGGAGCTGTTTGGAGCCTGCAGGCAGGGATGCCTGGTGAGGGATGTTGAGGAGAGCCTGGGCACTGGTAAGCAGCCACCTGCAAGCATGAGAGCAATGACAGATGCTTGTGGCCACCCAGGATCAGAGGAGATCTAGACTCCAGCCCTTCCTTTCTATGCTGGCTTTTTTTGGCACCTATCTAATGTCAAATACAGAAACAGTCCTAAGGTCAGGGACAAGAACCTGGGGGCTGCTGTGGCTCAGCATCCTTGCGGCTGAGTACCTTACTCTCTCCTCCCAATCTGTACTTCTTGTATCAAAGTGTGCTTGAGTACTACATTCCATGTTAACTTCATTATTTCATAGAACAGCAGGTTGGATGAAACACCAGGTATCATATGGTACAAACTTCCTTGACAAAAGCCTGGTCTAGACAAGCTGGCACAGCCTGTCCAGCTGAGTCTTAAAAAGTGACCCATCCTGGGGACTCCACCACCACCCTAAGTGATGCTTTCAAGGGCTGACTGTCCTCGTGAATATTTTTTCCTGTAGTGTCTAATGAGAACCTCCCCAGGAGTAACCTGTTTGGCAGTTGATACGTGTGTGTGCGCACACCTATTTGCATGCAGGCATCCATATGTGAGGGCATGGGGGGCACCTGGAGATTGGGCTAGCGTAGTTGAGTTGGTGAAAACAACATCAAGCGCCTTTCTGTCTCTGGAATGCTGTTAAAAATGCTGCCTTAAGCCAAAGTATGTCAGCAGATCATAGTGACTACAGGCTGGATTATAGAGTGCAGATGTTGGACCTCCTCTTCACAATACATCTAAAGAAGTTTAAGAAAGAGGAGGCTGAGGAGATAACCTCATCACTCTCTACAGTTACCTTGAAGGATGTTGTTGGTCCTCCAGGAGAGGTTGGTGTTGGTCTCTTCTCACAGGTAAACAGTGATAGAAGAAAAGGGAATGGCCTCAAGCTGCAACTGGGTAGGTTTAGATTGGACATTAGATGGAAAATTTTCACAGCAAGAGTGGTCAGGCATTGGAATGGGCTGCCAAGGAGGTGGTGGAGTTGTCAATCTTGGATGTCTTTAAAAGTCATTTGGATGTGGTGCTTGGGGATACAGTTTAGGGTGCACCTCATAAAGCAGGGTTATGGGTTGGACTTGGTGATCCTGAGGGTCTTTTCCAACCTGTATGTTTCTGTGATTCTCTGAAGGACCAATACAATCCCCCCCGAAATCTAGCACAGTAATGAATTAGGACCTACAATAGCTGTGTGGAACAGAGGAACAAAAGCTCATGCAATAGTATTAGCAAGTTTGCAATATGAGCAAATTCTACTCCAGAAAAACTCACCCACTTGGACCACAAAGCTACGCCAGCACATCTTGACTGCCTCCCGCTTGCAGTTTGCCTTTGCAGTTCTGTTTGTTAGGTAGAACATTCATTGATAGTATTTCCTATCTCTGTCATTACTCATTTTGCATTTTATCCAGTGGCATATTGACTAGGAACTTAAGCAAACACAATACCAAGCATGGGAATACTGCTCTTGAGTCAAGGCACAGAGCACAGAGCCATTTTCCTACTAGTGCTTCACGAAAATCAGGCATTTCCGACGATCGCCTTCAATAAAAAGCCTGTTTCAGGATGTGCAGCATTTCCTTATGACCAGTCCTAGGTAAGAACAGTCCTAAGCAATCAATTTCCTTCCTCTATCCTAATTTGCCCTTATACATCATATTCAAGATTTGATCTGGACAGGGGCTGGTTGGCTCAGTGGATAAACCTCTGCCTTTTCACCCCTGGGATCACGGTTCAAGTCAAGCCCTGATGAAATGCACTTGATCGCCCTAATCTAGTTCTTAGTGGACAGGATTCCCATTATCCTTAAAAGGGTCAGAGCCAAGGCCAGTGGGAAGAGTGCACTGTGCTACATCTTCTCCGTGATTAATATATTTTCAGTGAGGCCAGATCCTTAACCTTCACCAGCACACATACTCTCACAAAAAGCTTCATACAGATCCCTCTCTCCTCAATTTGCATAACATTTCAGGATTTCCTGGGAATATTAAATGACAAACCCCCCCACTCAAAAAAAAAAAAAAAAACCCTAATTTAAAAGTATGTTTGCCAGAAACAGTTTGTAAGAACACCCCTAAGTTAATTGGCACAACAATAGATCACTTTAAATCATCACTTGCATAAGGAGAATGAGACCTTTATAGCTCAATCCATTTTCAGAGCACATTTGGGGTAATTTTCTCCTCATACCTTATCAGCTGGAGTTAGACAGGCACACATAATAAAGAGAATCTACCTCAAAAGGCTGATTTCACTGTTCAATGCACAGAAACCATGAGAATGCGCTCTCTGCAGAAGCTGACTGCTCTCTGCAGCAGGAGGAGTGCTGAAGGACCACTGACAGCAAGGTGAAGCTCTTTGCTTATTTTTTTCCATTCTAACAGTAATTTAAATAAAAATGAAACCTTTTCCATTCAGGAATATCTATGCTGGAGATCACTGGGCTTTTCTACATGACCGCCTCAAATCTGCTTTGGAATTACTGCTGGTACCACCACCAGAGTCCTCAGAACCACTAATTTCCCAGGAACTGCTGCGTGGCTGACGCCCAGCTCTGACCTCCTCAGCTCCCAGTACTGGAGCCAGAGGAGCTCCAAGACCAGGACCACCAAGGGTCGTGTCACTGTGACAGCAGGACTGGTGCTGCCCTGGACAGCTGAGGACAGCAGTCAGGGTAAGCACAGCTACAGAGCTGGTCACCAGTTTCTAGCAACATCAACACACAAAAAGAGACTGTAATTCTACAGGCAAAACCAGCAAGTTCAACTCTTAAGACAATCAAGTCACTAATTTATGACATATTTATGATCAAAATGTTGGAATCACAGAATAGTTTGGTTTGGCAAAGATCATAGATCTTTAAGATCATGCAGTCCAACCATTAACTCAATACTGCCAGGTCAACTCCACCAAACCATGTCCCTCTGCACCACATCTTCATGGCTTTGAAACCCCTGCAGGGATGGAGACTCCACCACTGCCCTGGGCAGCCTCGCATTAGTGTCCATCTGGATTGACATGATTCCTATGCAAGAGAGGAATGGATGCACCAGTTCACATTCCTGATTGAGGTTAAAGATTACCAAATGATTCTTAATGACTAAACCATTCCTCTGTAGTCTTTAAAAGAATTTTCACATCCTTACTATGTATTTATTTGACTGCCTACTGAAGAGGCAGCATTTACCTTGTGATTCTTTGTACTAATCAATAACATGACTGCAAGTTTTTCACTAAATAATTATCCCTGGCTTGGGTTGTGTTGAATTTAAGAGGGAACTCTCAAACACAAGGTATTTTGAAAGAAACACTGAAGGTCTGATTTATCATAGTTAAGGAATGTGAAAACCAAACAAGTATAGACTCCTGCAACAACTCCCTGCACACTGCTGCCCTCCCAAAAGCACCAGCATGCTCAAGTTTTATCACTTCAGAGGTGGCAAATTCAAAGCTATGACCAAGTTTTGTGCAAGGAATGGCCTGGTAGGTTAGGGTAAAGTCAGAGGAGTGGACAACACTGCAGACCCACTCGGGAAGCCTGTGCATTCCCCAAGTGACTCCTTGTGCTGGGGCATCTTGTGCTCTGGGTGGCTGAGGAGCAGGAACACAGAAGAGGGGTGGCTGTGACATGGCTGTGGTTCCCAGTTGGGGGCTGCTGCCTCTTGAAGGGTGCAAACAACCAGTTTATCCTGCAGAAGCCTTGGCCGTTCTTCGCCCACTGCTCCAGTCTGTGGAGCAGGGAGACAGCAGCTCTGGCTCTATCCTACCCCCAAGGGCAGAGATGGGAACACTTCTTCTAATTCAAAAGCAACACCTTAGCCTGGAACCTGACACTGAGGTGAAACTCCACATGCTGTTCCTCCTCTGGTCCCACCTCCTCACTGCTGCTCTGTAACACCCCTTTCCACCCAGACAAGGAGTTTCTGCTATGGCTACACCTGGTCCCTCTGATCTACTGTAACTTGAATGTACAACTCGGAGCACATGAACTGAATATTAAGACAGTTTTGCATCATCACTACAGCTATTTCAAACAGTTTTTTTCTTTATCACTACACAGTTGGAAAAATCTGGGTGCTCCTTTCTGAAATAAAATGACACAGAACAGTCACTGCACCTGGAGGTAACAAATACAGGTAATTTCTAAGCTCACGTTGGAATAAAGCTACAGATAAGCCTGGATAAGCTATGGAATAGTCTGGAAAAATTAGACCTGACAGATTACTGTATGCATTTCAAACTGACATATTGGTGAGCAGATAATTTGTATCTATATCAGATTTTTCATTAAAAAAACACCCGTTTTTATACCTTAAAATTCTTTTTTGTTGATTGCAATGTAAAAAGAAGGAATAATTGGGTATGGACAATGACAAAGTAGCCTGTTGATAATAAATATTTGTCAGGTCTTGTCACATCTGTACACATTCCAGTGTTACTGAAGAGACACCACACTGATAAAAAAAAATACCCTCAGAAAAATCAATGGATTTTGAACTAAAGCAGTTGCTAAACACACAGAAAACATCTTTATCCAACAGCCACAGTGCTGTGAAAATTCCCAAGCCTTGCATCGGTACAGCTAAGGAAAATTTAATCTTCCCAAATACTCATCAGGGCACTCCATCCTGCAGACCTGACAGACCCACTTATAATTAATTATACAATTTCGATGGGAATATCGACTAAACAAAGCTATAAATCATAGAAAAAGTCAATAGGCATGGACACATTCAATCATGTCCCGACCAATGATTACTACTCTTAAAATACAATAATTATTTTCAGGAGCCAGCTTGAATTAAATTTCTGTCAGGCTGGTACAAGACCGGCGGTTGATGAAGGATGCGATGGATTTTTTGGGTTGAATTCGGCACAGAGACATTTATCCTGTTAGAGAGGTAGTTTGTTTTTAGTGATCATGGTGCTGCGTGTTTAACTAGACCATGAAGATTAGATTATCTCCAATGGCTCATTATATCGTTTATCTTTCCCTTCCGTGTTTGATCTGGAAGATTTCCCGCTTCGTGATGCATGAATGAAAGGAAATGACTGCTGGTTCTGAAGGTGCTTTGGTGGTATCCTTCTTGCCAGGGCCCTCGCGCCCCCTGCCCACCCGCCTCAAGCCCACCAGCAGTCACCCCAAATGCCACGAGGACGTGGAAACGGCGGTGGCAGGGATGGTGAGAGAGAGGTGATTCTCCCCCTTTACTCTGCTCTCATCAGACCCCATCTGGAGTACTGTGTACAGTTCTGGAGCCCCCAGCACAGGAAGGACATGGAACTGTCGGAGTGAGTCCAGAGGAGGTCATGAAGATGATCAGAGGGCTGTAGCAGCTCAGCTATGAGGACAGGCTGAGAGAATTGGGGCTCTGCAGCCTGGAGAAGAGAAGGCTTCCAGGAGACCTTAGAGTAGCCTTCCAGGATCTG